>CM067474.1:59454852-59500271 GCA_034552555.1 Semaprochilodus insignis
AGAGAGAGAGAGAGAGAGAGAGAGAGAGAGAGAGAGAGAGAGCCTGGCAGGACTGAAGGAGCAGCCCTAGTCAGGTACTAATCTATTGTCTGTGTAAATGAGTGAGGACCTGCTGCAGCTTATCTTGACTGCTTGGTTTCAGTACTGTTGCTTGATCTGTGTTGAAGTAGATAGATTAGATCTAAGAGAGATGTTAGAGGTGTGTCTAATACCGTCTCAGAAGGATAAGTTAAATTAATTAGTTTAATTAGTCAGATTTAATTAGTCAGTTTAATCAGTTTAATTAGTCAGATTTATTTATAATTGGTCAACCAAAAAAACCCCACATTGTTAGTTAAGTTAGTCATTTTAATATTTTGGGTTGAGCTTTAGACATTATTTATTAGCTTATTCATTATTAGTGTCTTCAATTCTGTATGTCTGCCTTCTGTGCTTTTGTCTTATAGTCTTGACAGAAGACATGACTGCCCTACTTACGAATCTGGGAAACCTTCATTAATTACACATCAGAGAGAACTTCAATGACGTCAGCCTCCCACCATCAGCAATGGTGTTCCGGTGGCACCTATCATTCATTCTGAAAGAAAAGAAGATGTCTGAATGTGAGCTGTGTCATGTGCTGTCTCCTTTTATTTAGGTAAGATAGATGTGCAACCCTAGCATGGCATGTGCATGTGTGGAGGAGCTGGATTTTGATTCTCCTTCAAGTGTGTTGAGGCGCTCACCAATGCTCCCTTAGTAAAAGATGGAGGTGGAAAAGATGTTGTATAAGGGGTCATGGCACCCTTATACACTGGTGGTACAGGTGTATGATGGTCCAAGTACTCGGGAAAGCGGACAAGAAGAGACTTCTTTAAAAAGGTGTTGTTGTACTATAACCATGTAAGCTGAGTTGATGGGATTTATCTGTTTGAGTATAAAGTAATACTTCTTTGTTTGTTTGTTTGTTTATGGCTAATTTCACGTTTAGTTGTTCCGCCATCACACCTGTTGACCACAAAAGCTTGCTGTGCCAGGGCCTGAATTTGGCCCACTGTCACACCCTTTTCTATGATCTGACTAAAAGGGGAGGCTGATCGTAGCAAGGCAAAAGACTACGGAAGAAATGTTTAGACAAGAAGAAGGTTTGATTCAGGAGGTTCTGACTGATAGCTAGTGTTAGCATACATGTTTAAGGTGGAAATGTGTCTATAGTGACTGTTCTAGAACAAAAAAGCAGTAAAAAAACAGCACTCGGTTTTATATCACCTTTGAGTACCAGCTTAGCTGGCTTGGAAACTTGATGGCTTAGAACCTTGAGATGATACTGAAACCCGGTTCGCCTAATTGAAAACTACAAAAAGGCTAACTCGAGTAAAGTAAGAGCCGATACCATGTAAAGGAAAAGCGACTTGTCTGTTGCATAAGACACAGTACTAGCCCTACAACATTGACATAACTGCAACGTGAAAAGTTAAGATTACTGCTACCATTGCCAAACGATGAAAAATGAAAGTGTGACCACCGTGCTTACAGGGCTTGTAATGGTGGCAGTAGTTCTGCCGACGTCAGAAGAGGTTGTGCTCCCATTATCCAGTTATGTGCTTTGATTCTAGAATTGAACTCATTTGCTGGAATCACCGATAAAAAACCCAACAGAATATTCTACACCTCCCTGAATGAATAAGTCAAAAAGGCCATAGAAGGAAGACACAATGTAAAAGTCACACATGTCGTATAATTATGTACTCTTTTAAGCTGATTTGAATCTTTAGAGAGTTTCTCATTTCCTGGGTCGTAAATAAAACATAACACATATTATTAGATCTAGATTACATCATAGTAGTCCACAAAAGTGTGCACCAGCACATGCTTTGCCCTGTATACTCCTTAGATTATTACCAGTAACATGTTCATCTTCATTCTTCATGAGTATTTCTGCATTATTTTGAAGAACGAAAAAGAGAGCAGTAATGTGACAATATGAATCTTTTTTTAATAAGTCATGTACCATGTGCCTTATAAAAAAATAACTGTTAAATACTCTAATAATTTATGAATAAATTAAGAATGTTTAAACATTTGACAACATAAATATAAACTATTTAAATATAAAATTAGAATAAACACCAATGTAGATATTCAGATATAAACATCAAAATGGCATTAATAAATACTAAGGCATTGAGTACATCTTCTGGGCACAGTCTTTTATGTTATGCAGAAGTTTCTGAAGCTCAATGCTTTGATGTGAGGCTGGCTCCTTGCACTGAATGCTCTGCAGATAAAACAGAACAGTCAAACTGAGAGATGAACAGTCATAAGAACATTATCAGAAATATATCAAAGGAAAGCTGTGTTTACTGTTTTGTTGTCAGGTAACAAACAAGATACAGTGCACTGCAAGTGCAGCTTGGATCACTGTGTTAATAATAACACCTTGTATTTCCATTACTTTTGGAGTTTTGTATTTCTTTACAAAGTTTTAAAAAAGCCAGCTGCCGTTTGAGGTTAAACCGACCGATGAAAGAGATTTAAAATGACTTAAAATAAAGACTTTTAACACTAAACTTACATTGAAAGTAAAGAATGTTATTTTACTTTGCTGCAGATACAAACTTTTATTCTCACAGTGCCAATATACTGCTCAAACCTCTGATCATACTTTAATCTCCAGTAGCTCTTTAACGTGGTTGGGGTTTTATTGTATTGCGTCTGCAGTGTTAACATCCAGAGAACAAATCTTTTATCACCGGGAATTGTGTTTTTTTTCTTTGTATTTAGGGGGAAAAATGCTTTCATATTATCGTAACTCACTCTTGAGTAGGCCACCAGCCTTCTGGGAAGCAGCCATTGTTTTTCTTGAATTCCAAGATCCACTCCTTTGAATGTCTCTAGAGCCTTCCCTGCTTTGCAGATGCTTTGCACCTGGGAAAAAAATGAACGGCGTCAGATTTAGTAATTCTGAGAATTACAGTTGATGTTTAATGCAGGCGAAGAACTTGTGCATACTTACACTGCAGTGTCGGTTTGTTATAGCTTCTTGAACAAAAGTCTGAGAAAATAGGTGGAACAGTTGTTAGGTGAATGCATTTTTGCTACACTATGATACTGTCGGCTATATTAATCTCTTCCGTGCCTGAACTAAAACAAAACTGTGGCTAAATAATGTCTTACCTTCTTTACTGTGTCGTTTAAGATGCCATCCAAGTCCTGCACACTTTCTATGATTTCTTTCAAGATCAAAATCTGAAGTCGCTGTTCGTCGGATGGGGGATGGTGTGATGGTGTAGCAGGCATTGCGGAGACCACCACAATGGTCAGAAGGAAAAGTGAGAAGGTCTTCATGATTGAGGTGGCCGTAGTCAATTAGAAGGTCTCAGAGCTGCAGTGTCTTCAGTGCTATACCTCTGGGTCCTGCTCCTCTGTCTTCTTATAGTCTTGACAGAGGATGTGACTGGGAATCCCTCCACATATCTTGATAGAGATGTCACTGATAACACGTCAGAGAGTTTTAAAACTTTTTTACAAACTAACCTCACACCACAAACTGACTTGTTCCGGTCATGACTTCATGGCTTATGATTAAAAAGGAAAAGGACCTGAATGATTATTCATGTGGGAGGGCATCAGAATGTCAGGTATATACTGAAGACTACAACTGGATAATATGCCTTTATTTGTTAGAAGAAAGCTGAATTTAGAATACAAATAAATCACAGGAAAACTTGTGATTTCGTCCCGTAGCTAGTTGGTAGAATTTAACGAATCCATGCAGTGGCTCAGGAATCTAACTTGTTTAATTCTACCTGTATTTAAGACACCAGTAGCTTTAAAACTGTAGATGTTATACAGTGTACGAAACAAATAAATACTGCTGAGAAATATATTTCTGTCTAAGACAGTGCGTCTAATGTGGTAGCATGTCAGACCACAACTCACAGCTTTGCTGTTGGTGTCATCACAATGATTCACTTACCTGAAAGCCGGCATAGCATTTTTTATATTGCTTATCTGGATATCACTGCTGCTGTCCCCAGGACTACACTACAGAACAATGCTGCTCACTCCAAGTCCCATTTTTAACCTGGTTAGTCATGTCCTTGGTCACATTAGGCACAATCCATTTCGTCATTCAAAAGACTAAAATCTTGTTTCTCTGTAATCTTTTTGTTGTCAAGTGTAGTGACATTTGCTACATCCTTACACTTTTGGTTGCATCAACTTGTTCCAGCTGCAGAGAACAATTATACTAACCAATAATATCTTAGCATGTTTTTCCTCCCCCTCCCGTTGCCCTGACCTATAATCAAGCCAGAACACCCGTCATCACCTCCGCTCCCGATTGCACGTACATGTATGTCAGCAGAAAAAAACTCTCTCACTTTGAGTTTTTGAACTGGTTGTCTTCAGTTTAATCACTTCATAATAATCATACTGTATTTGGGTTATTTCAGTTAGTTAGCTCTGGCAAGCCGTGTTCATGTCAACACGAGTGTGGCAGATCAAATATTTGACATTATTTATGCCGTTTTTTGCCGTGCTAACAATGGAGCAACTTAAACACACACACACACACACACAAACACACACACACACACACACACGTGGGTTTATTTTAGTAATAACCTGACTTTATTTTGTCCTGAACTCGTTTTCTCTTGCCTTTGCCTTGAAAGTGTAAGTAAAGCGAAGGCAGATGCTAACTGGCTGTTTGCTTTGCCTAAAAACACATATTAAAATTGCACTGTCAGCAAAAAATAGATCATGTTTTAGAAAAGAAACTAAACTCAGAATCAAAATAGTGGTCTTTTCAGTCAATGAGCTAATTTCATTCATGAGCTAATTTCAGTTTTGGTCCAGATCTTGTATCTTGTATTGATGGGAGAATCGAACCACTCCGTAAAGTCTTCTCCAGCACATCCCTTTCAAGACTTTCAATGGGGTTAAGGTCAGGACTCTTTGGTGGCCAGTTCATGAGCAAAAAATGATTCCGACTGCTCCCTGAACCACTCTTTCACTGTCTTAACCCGATGAATCTTGACTTTGTCATTATGGAATATGGCCGCGCCATCAGAGAAAAAAAATCCATTGATGGGATAATCTGATCTCTTACAACATTAAGACAATCAGCTCATTTCATTTTATTGCCATATAATGTTGCTGAGCCTCAGCCTGACCATCTGAAGCAATCCCAGATATCAACACTGCCTCTAGATGCTTGTACAGTGGCTGCTATGCATGATGGGTGCATGAGCCTCCTTTCTTAACCTAAAGTGCCATTGCTCTGGTGTCCATTGTGGGAACAAATCTTGACTCGTCAGACCACATGACCGTTTTTCATTGCTTCAGAGTTCAGTCTTTATGCTTCCAAACAATCTGAGGCCTTTTCTGATTAGCCTCTTTAAGAAGTGGTTTTATTATGGCCACACAGCTGTTTACTCCCAGAGTTCCCATCTCATTGTACTTGTGTTTTTCTTTTCCACCATTCAACTTCACTAACTGTTAAATGATCTCTGAACATTTTTCCAGTGAAGTTCAGGGGCCTCCTGTGCTTTTCCAGGGTTTAATAATGTGCTGGGTAGTTCTTAACCCAATTCCAGTCATTTCAGATCAATCTCAGTTGTTTTCTTTGCTTGATGCAGGACAATAATCTAACCCTTCTAAAACACATTAACACCTTTTCCGCAACCACAGGATATGTCTTCTCACATGGTTGTTTCAGAAATGAGAAGTTACACACTGTATCGGTTAGGGTTAAAAGAATTGATGCCAACTGAAACGTATTAATCACTGAGCTGATTATTAAATCAAAAGGTCAGGCAGTGAATCTTACAGTTTCTAAATGGCTGTGCTTCAAGCAAATCCTAGATCTATGTTGAGTTTGAAAAATACATTAAAGTAGAATATCACTGATTTTTAAAAATTGCAGATTGCAGTTAAGCAGCTGTTTTGTGTGTTACTCATGTCATTTGCTTTTGTAGATACTGTTTGCCACTGTTTCCAGTAATTAATTTGATCAGTGGGTAAATGTGATGATGATCAGTGGGTAAAGTCCCCCAAGCACTTTGTGTGTCCAAGTAAAAGAACTAAAGCACTGATGTCTAGAAAGGTAAGTATTAGCAAAGGTCAGAAAATGATTAGAATGTGCGATCTTTATGTGTGGAAATTATCAACAGACTCAAGATATGTTGACTAAGATGTCACTGCCTACATATCAGAGATATTTTTTCTGAAACCAAACCATACCATAATCTGTATAAATGTCTGGAGGAATAGCAAACAGTTGACGTTGCTATAACTGTTTACTGATAATCATCTTTTCTTTTTTTTTCCGTTGGTGCCGTGCGGCAAGGAGGCACGGAATGACCTTTCTTTCAATAGCAACAATCAAACACAGGATAAAACATGGTTTAGACAGCAGAGCATATTCTGCTCTAAACACCAAAATGTCCTATGGCATGAGTTGCAAAACGTCTAACTTATGCGGACAAGCTCAGGCCTTCATCGATCACTTTTGACGAGGTAACTGAACTAAACAGAAGGCAAATAAAGCTGAACCAGAGACCAGACAGGAGCTGTTCAGTTTGACAGCTTTCAGCTTGACGATGCTTATTAAATAACTGGCCACCCATGCACATATACCATCCTCTACATTGCTATGACAGAGCTTTAGTGAACAGATCTTGAGAGATACAAGAGAATTAGAAGAGATGAGTACCCCTCACCACCTTAGCTTGGCAATGTAGAAATACAGCAATGTGTCACTTTGCTTAGAAGCAGATTTTTTGCAGATTAGATATGGATTTTTACGTAAGACTCTCTGTGGCATCAGTGGCATCCCAATCAACATATCTGGAGGCAGTCACATCCTCTGCCAAGACACCAAACACACTGCAACTCTGAGATCAGCACCAGCTGCACCATTGCCATCAGTGGCCCTTTAATGCTGTCGGGACAATTTACAGACAAAGACAAGAGTGGGTTATTCTTACTGATCACCTTTATCTTGTGATCAAATACCTCTATCCTGATTATAATGGCATTGTCCAGAATGGCAGTGCCCCATCCACCGGGAGTGAGTCACTGAATGGCTTGAAGAGAATGAAAATGACATAAATGATATGGCATGGCCTTCAAGGTCAAATTGAACACACATGGGACATTTTCGACTGAAATTCTGAAGCCGTTATGGCACATTACTATAATTGCTCCTTTAATTTGTTATATTTCTTTACACTTAAGAACTGCAAACTGCCTGAGTTATTCATAAAGTCACTGGCATGTAAAATAGCATGTCTAGCCATTTAAGACCTTAGCTGGTTGTAACTGTCATGCTTCTGGACTGCTTGTTCTCTGGCTCTACTGACTATGAACTTCAATTCCCATAATCCCTTTAGGTCACGTTACAATCAAGCGCTTGCCTTCACACCAATAATGAATTGGTCTCTAGAAGCTCCTCACTTCTGATTACATTCACCTAATTCTCATTGTCTTTTGTCTTGCCCATGAACCTGTTACTGCACTGTGACCTTGACCTTCTGGAAACGCCATAAAGGATTCAAGTTCAATATTTTTTTTTAAATATCTATGAGCGTTTGGTTTTTCGCAGCCAGCTGACAGTAATGTATGGTCTCTAATCGTTTTAGGGGTAGGGTCCCTATCCTCTTTAAAAGTCAGTTTTTTTCTTTCAGTCACTGTAATTAGATTTTTTCTAGGCATTTTGAATGACAGAGGGATAAGTAATGAATAATATTTTTAATATTTTTTAATTAGCTACAGTAAAACAAAAATCAATAGAATCCCTGGATGTCCTCACAAATGTTGTAAAACAAACGTGAATGTGTGTGTGTGTGAGAGAGAGGGAGAGAGACAGACAGAGAGAGAGAGAGAGAGAGAGAGAGAGAGAGTTATTGAGATACTGAGATAGTGTCAGTCTGCGTCAGCTCGTTAACCTGAACACAGATCACCTATAACACAGTAACATCATCCATTCAAAATGGTAATGTGTGAGCACTGATTACAGCAGCTGTCTTAAAACTGTGAACTAAGCTGCTTATTTGAAAGTGAAACTAACTCAAGTACAGGAATAACAAGCATCTTACAGACTTTAAGAACAGTTAATAAAGGAAAATCACTTTATTCATATACACAACAGTGCATGTTAAACTGAATTAACTCTACAGTAGTTTCTCCTGAATGTGTGGTGAACTTTAGGGTCTGGAGTGAAATAAATTCTTCTTTAATACAACCTTTTATTAATAAAAGAGTGAAATACCATTTGGTTTTCGAATTTGGTTTCGGCAGTTCGTGTCTCTATCTATCTCTATATATATCTTCTGGGCACAATGTTGCATGTTACTTCAGAAAACCTCAGAATTTACTGACGTTTCCTGAAGTTCTGCTGTCTTTGTATTTTTTCTGCACTCAGTAAAAAAAGTTAATAAAAATACATAACTACATACATACACAAGAAATCATGAAAAGACCACCTAAACAATTACCCACTGTTTTTTGTTCGAGAGATTGTCGCTAAAACTCTCTATACGTCACTATCTGTCAGTACGGTACAACACCGGTCATGTGTTATTAGCCCAAAATTCCATTACTGTTTACCGGGGCAGTGCTCCTGCTATTTCATGCTATGGCTCACAGTGACATAGGCTACTCTCTCCCCCACTGAATCTGCATGCGTATAAGCTCCAGAAACGATAGAGTTTGTTTGTGACTGGTTGAGGGGATTACCCAGGCTCTCAAAGAAAATGCTAATAGCAAGGATCATGGGTGTCCCATGCTCATACACCTTCATACACCTTTTGGTCGAATCCAAGCACTTTCAATGTCCATTTTCAAGCTATTCCAGCATCTTAAAGCTGTGGTAAATTACATATTTATACATAACATACTGAAAATAATCAATACACTTTTTATCAAATTAAAAAGAGATGGCATTATGAAACAAACAATCAAACAAAGAACGGGTTGCCAGGATTAACAAACTTCATCAACGGACACCAAGCTAAAAGTCAATTGAGATTTATTAGACAGAGTGGTAATAAAGCACAACACCACGGACCAGGCAAACATTACCGAGGGGACAAGGCAGAGAGAATAATCAGAGAGAGAGAGAGAGAGAGAAAAGGGGAGTCAGAACCAAAGAGAAGTCAGAACCAGAGAAAATAAACAAGGAAGGCAAGAGCGACCGCTCAGTATAAAAACTGGGTTTGGCAATACTTCGCAGAGTGTGTGTGTGTCTGAGGGGTTTAAATGCTAGTGGTGAAATGAGATGCAGGTGTGTGAATCAATACTCAGAGGAGGGGCGGGGGTGAGAGAATGAGGTGTGATTGGACAGTTTGGGACATGTGATAGTGACATCATCGGGTAATGAACTCTGGGACACAGAGTTTGGGAGATTGGAGGCGTTAGGGAAACCCAGAGGCATGACATGGGTTTTATTTGGTAATAGCAGAAGGATAAGTAATTAATTGAAAACACATATGGTTTATGTTTCAAAGTGTGTCACCAGTCAATATAAAACAAGCATAAATTATTCAACAAATAACTTCACTTTCAATAAATCATTTACTGAAAACACAGTGTAGTGCAAATCAAAATCAAAATTAATAAAGGGGCTCCTGGATTTTAATGCTTCTTTCCAAAATAACGCCAAAAATAGGAGAAAATGTTATTTTATAAAAAGCTTTTTTTCTCAATATATTTCAATAAGATCCCGAAAATAATTTGTCAATGAACTTTAATTTCAAGCCAAAAGAATTTGATTGTGTATAAGCACCTGCCTGATGTACTTTTGAAAACTGTGTTTTCTCCATTTATTTTATCTACCATTGTTACATATCTGCCTTTCCTGCATAAGATTTAAGGGCACAATAGGCCTTAAACAGGTCAACATGACAGATTCTAGTTGACTGCTTTCTGTTTGCTTCGGTTTTGAGACTGAATGTCTGCTTCACCACGGTATATGGACCCGCAAATTTAGCCTGAAATGGAGACCCAACAACAGGCAACCAGGCTGAAATATATGAACCTCTGTTCAGTGATTGAACAGATGCTGTATCTTATCCTAATACCTCAATAATCATGGCAACCCTGCCTCCCAGCCCGCTTACATTTGAACACAGTAAGCATGCAGCAAATACTTGAGTGTCTAATTGCTCTAATGCACCATGGCTCTGGGCATGGTGTGCACATTTCACATAGAGTTATTTTCATACCTGGCCAACTAAACAAAAAGTGAAATTTGACACTTGGTCAGACTGAATAGCACAAGGGATGTGGCAGATGAACTGAGTCAAAGCTTTAACCACAGACTTTGCAGTAATAGAAGTGGATAAGCTACAGGATACCATGTGGCTTGACACATCACAGTCAAAAGATAAGTACTTCCTGCTTTGCACTTAAGTAAAGGGCTCACACAGTCCACAAAACAGATGCTCAAATTTGCTGATTGATTACTGAATGACCGAACAAAGCACTCTCCTGACTGGTGTTGAAGACAGGACCAGATCTTACCAAACTCAACCCCCTAGCAAGACTGTTTCCCAAAATTAAACAAACTCCTTCTTTTGGCAAATGAGGATGTATACCCAATTCCACTTCACCCTGCCCTACTTCAGACGTGGAAACAATCCTATGTAAAGAAACAGACAAAATGTTCAGTCAAATTACCCTAATTAAGACATCACTGCCAATATAGAAATCGGAAGAAAAAGGCAACACAGACTCCAATACACTGTAAAAGACTCCGATGTCACAATATCCCACAGAATTCAAAAAGGGTTCTCTAAGCGGACACATCTCTCCACAACAAACGGTAAGTACATCATACGCAGTCTTGACTTTGTGCTCGTTTTCGTACAGGGAGTTTTTAAAAATCTCCAGCACAAAGTCTTGACATTTGATGATTGAAAGTAATTTGACCATAGGGACATGTTAAACTAAAGTGTGTCCGGTAATTAGCATCACAGGTGTCTTCAAACTTGTAATCAATCAGTCGGCCTATTTAAAGGGTGAAAGCAGTCACTGTGCTGTTTGGTATCATGGTGTGTACCACACTGAACATGGAGCACAGAAAGCTAGGAGAGAGAGTTGTCTCAGGAGATTAGAAAGAACATTATAGACAAACATGTTAAAGGTAAAGGCTATAAGACTCCAGGCAGCTTGATGTTCCTATTACTACAGTTACACATATTATTCAGAAGTTTAAGATCTATGGGACTGTAAACAACCTCCCTGGATGTGGCCACAAGAGGAAAACTGATGACAAATTGAAGCGACTGATAATACGAATGGTAACCAAAAGCCCAGAACAACTTCCAAAGAGATTAGAGGTGAACTCCAAGGTCAATGTACATCAGGATCCGATGGCACCATCCGTCACTGTCTTAGCCAAAGTGGACTTAATGGAGGATGACTGAGGAGGAGACCACTGTTGAAAGCAAATCATAAAAAAGCGACTGGTATTTGCCAAAATGCATATTGACAAGCCACAAAGCCTCTGGGAGAATGTCCTTTGGACAGATGAGACAAAACTGGACCTTTTTGGAAAGTCAAATCAGCTCTATGTTCAAAGACACAAAAATGAAGCATATAAAGAAAAGAACATTGAACCTATTGTGACACATGGAGGAGGCTCGGTTATGTTTTGGGGCTGCTTTGCTGCATCTGGCACAAGGTGTCTTGAATCTTTGCAGGGTACAATGAAATCTCAAGACTATCAGGGCATTCTGGAGTGAAATGTGCTGCCCAGAAAGCTTGGTCTCAGTTGTAGGTCATGGGTCCTTCAAGAGGATAATGACCCAAAATACACAGCTAACAACATCCAGAATGGCTAAGAGCAAAACATTGGACTATTCTGAAGTGGCCTTCTATGAGCCCTGATCTAAATCCTATAGACCATCTGTGGAAGGAGCTGAAACATACAGTCTGGAGAAGGCCCCCTTCAAACCTGAGACAGCTGGAGGAGTTTGCTCATGAGGAGTGGGCCACAATACCTGTGGACAGGTGCAGAAGTCTCATTGAGAGTTACAGAAATAGCTTGATTGCAGTGATTGTCTCAAAAGGCTGTGGAACAATATACTAAGTTAAGGCTACCATCATTTTTGTCCAGGCCAGTTACATTAGTTTATTTTTTTTTAATTATTCTGTGGAACCACAATAAAAAAGCAGTGTCTGATTTTTATTAGTTAATTCTCAGTAAATTTTGGTCAGTTTTTCTTTGTTTAACAGAAGGGTACCAACAGTTTTGTCCATGTGTGCAAGTTAAAACAAGATTAATTGTGCTGTACTCTATATATTCTTTAAACTTTAGCATTTATTACAAATTATTATTTAATAATTAAATGTATTATAAACACTTCAATATTTTATCTATAATTTAACAATGCTTATAAGTTCACCAAACAAAAAATTAGTCACCTGTGACTTAAAAGTACATAATAGTGTGTAATACCTCAATTAACAACTGAGATTCGATTTGGCATGGACAGGACAAGTATCTGGATGTAGGCCACATCAATGTTCAGACACTCTTGCATCAAAGAATTGCACAGTTAGGCCAGATTGGGTGGATGCCTTTCCTGAAACTGATTGTGAGACTGTGATTTTTGCCACTGCTGGTAGACCCGTATGACTGTACGCTTCTATACACCTGCAGATTCGGCTACTTCCTTCACACTATGGTCTTTGGCAAGCCCAAATGCAGTCACTCCTTTCAGCCAGTCATTAACATCTGCTTTGAGACCCATTTTCCACACATGGAACGAGACATTCACTGCACTGTACCACCTCTTCTCCATCTTCAATATGTTCTCTTTCAGTTGTTCATCAATGATAGATAACCCAACTTCAAGCAGTTGATACTTAGAAATCTGATCCAGCTAGACCGCGACTGAACAAACTGACTAACAGAAGCCATAGCTAACAAAAAGCTGACTCAGCAAAAAAAAATAAAAAGTCCCAGTATCTAACTAAAGAGTCTCTTTAAGCACCCAAACACCAGAAGAGGGTAAATCAAAGCCACTAAACCCCACCAGCACAGAGGTGCCTTCTACTCAGAAGTAGTACAAAGATTAAATGAAATTTAAATAAATAAATAATTAAATAATTAAATAAAATGGTATGCCCCACTGAACCTACTCACCAAAAAAAAAAAAAAAATCCAAAAGCTTCACAGCACCGTAAGAACAAAACAAGCCATCTCCAAGCAGAATCCTACACAAGATCAAACTAAGCCACAATCAGATCAGGCCACAGCAAAAACACTGCATGTCAACCAAAAAAAAAAAAGACAAAAAATTGGACAAGCCCCCACATTTGTCATGACTGGCTCAACGGCACGGGAAAAAAGCAGGGGACACACAGTGAATAAGTAGCATATAATATTTAATAAGAAATAAAAAATAGGGATCAGGTGAAAACATGGTTGAGCCAACAGGTTTAAAACAGAATAAAAAAGAACCAAAGAAGAAAAAAATGCTCCAAAGGATCAAAAGAAATCAGGCCCTAAACTGCCCTGAATACAGAAGTTTGGGACTCTGTGTGTACATTCATAACAGCTGGTGTACAAATACGGAAACTGTAGCTTGTCACTATTCCCCGGACTTGGAGTTTGTGACTGTTAAATGCAGGCTGTTCCACCTTCCCAGAGAGTTTACTGTGGTTATGATAACTGCTGTGTACATTCCACCGATGCTAATGCTAACTCGGCGCTGGAACTTTTGCATAGTAGCATTAGCACTCAACAGAGCAGGTATCCAGATGCTATGCACATTATAGCAGGAGGATTTTAATCATGTGGACTTAAAAACAGCGCTCCCCAAATTCCACCAGCATGTTAAGTGTGCTACCAGAGGAGCAAATACATTGGACAAGGTGTACACAAACATTAAGCTAGGTTACAGGACTAGACCACTACTAGTCTGATCATATGTCCCTGCTTTTAATCCCAACATACTGGGATCTGGGTCTGCCTCACTCCACATGTTTATGGATCAAGGACCTTCTGTCAGGACACCGACTGAGGGTTAGAGTAGGATTCCACACCTCCATGTCTGTTAGCCTCAGTACAGGTTCCCAGGGTTCAGTACAGTCAGGGTTGTGTGCTGAGACCCCTGCTCTATTCCCTGTACACCTATGACTGCACCACTGCCGACTCCAGCAGCACCACTGCCCACTCCAGCAGCACCACCATGAAATTTGCAGACGACACCACTCAGTCGGCCTACTAGGATGAGCTGGAGCAGCTGTCACTGTGGTGCGGGGACAACAATCTGCTCCTGAATGCAGCAAAGACTAAATTGGTCCTTGACTTTAGGAAGGTTAAAAACGGACATTCCACCAAGAACAATCAATAGGGACTGTGTAGAGAGGGTCACAGACTTCCGCTTTCTGGGTGTTCATATTGTGGAAGACTTAACCTGGGGCATGAACACCACAGAATTGATAAAGAAGGCTCTACTTTCTGAGGGTCCTCAGGAAGAATAGCATCGCTCTGAGACTGCTGGTGTCCTTCTATTGTTCCACAACAGAAAGCATCCTCACCCAAAGCATGTGGTTTTCTAGCTGCACCGTGGCACAGAAAAATGGGCTGCAGAGGATCGTCAGGTCTGCAGTGAAAATCATGGGGTGCTCTCTACCTACCCTGGAGGGCCTACACAGTTCCTGCTGTCTCCAAAGAGCACAGAGGACTATTACGGACACATCACACCCTGGAAACCATCTGTTCGAACTGTTACCGTCAGGCAGACGATACAGAAACATCAGTTTGTATACCGATGTAACTGTTTAAATGAAATTTTATTTTATTTTTATACAGCTCTTTTTTGCTCTTTTAACTTATTGCTGTTTTGCACTGTGTGTACAGCTAACCTTCATTGTATATGGTACAATGACAAGAAATTCTATTCTATTCTATTCTAAATAAAAGAACTGAAATAAATTAAGATTTAATTTAAACTAATTTAGATTGAATGAGAAAAGTACTGTTATGACATAAAATATACACATATCTGTTTGTAACAATATGTAAACAGGGTAAAAGTGTCATGAGTCACTTTTGTACCATCTCAATAAATAAACAAATAAAACTTTACATTTGCTTACATGGTCGCCAAACAAGTAAACACAGTGCACTGATTTCAAGCCATCATTCAGTACACATCAGTCCATCTACACTGCTTGGCCTAAAAATGGTTGCACCCTTTATTCTGTTGGAGCGTCTTTAACTTTGATTATGGTGCAGATTACAGTTTCAACTCCCTTATGAAAGTTGCATAGATTTTTGGCCTTTTGATCTTTACAACAGGAGAGTCAAACTGCTCCGTAAAGTCTATTTAGTGGTCAGGACTTATGTTCTGTGCCAGTTCATGTGAGAAATGATTCCTCATGCTCCCTGAACCGCTCTTTCAATCTGAGCCTGATGAATCTCGGCTGTGTCGTCCTGAAATATGAGCCGTTTCATCAGGGAAGAAAAAAACAATCTGTTGATGGGATGACCTGGTCATTCAGTGTAGTCAGACAGTCAGCTGATTTTATTTCATAGCCAGAGACCGTTGCTGAATCTTTACCTGACCCACTGAAGCAACCCCGATCATAACAATGACTCCAGAGGCTTGTACAGTGGACACTGTGCATGATGGGTGCATCACTTCATGCCCTTCCGTACCCATTGCTCTGGAATAGGGTAAATCTGGACCTATCAAACCACATTACTTTTTGCTATCGCTTCAGAGACTTAATTTACTGTGCTGTATGTCACATACTTTCTAATTTATAACATTTGTTACCAAGTTAGGTCACACTTATTTTCTTTGAATATTGAAATGTATTCATTTTTGAATGATGAATTATTTCAGTAGGATTTTATGAAACAGTTGCATTTATTTGAAACAACACTGTTGTGGCATTATGGCACAAATTTGTAAAATCACATCCTGAAGTTTTTCCTGATGTAGCAGATGTTCTACAGAAACAACTACAACATTTATTATTACAATTAATGGTTATTTTTAAACCCCAGCATCCACAGTGATTTCGGTGCTATACCACTGAAGTCAAGGATGTAGCTGCTCAATGTACATGGTCTATCTGGGAGGAGAAAGAAATCCACAAACCATGACCCTCAGTGTTGTTTAAAAACTTGACCTTATTCGGAAAATAGTAGTAGAAACTCAAACCAGCATTGTGCGAGTGGGTTTGCCAATGGTCCTCTTTCAGTGGGTAATAAATCATAAGTCAGACTGCCAAATGAAACATTAAAGGCATGCCTTTGATTTCACATGTACATGTCCTGTGCTGTAGCCCACATACCCCTTAATGTATTACATTTATTAATTTAAAATATTTTACAAAGTCATATGCAGTTTAAGAATAATAAGAATAAAGTGTGTCTCATTTATCAGGTTCAAAAATATATTAAGAATAATTTAACAATGTACAAAAATGTAAAAAAAAAAACAAAAAACATAAGAACCAGTATGTAATATAAATATCAACATTACGTGAATAAACACTATTACTTCCTCCCAGCATTTATCGCCTGGACACAATGTTTTATGTTCCTCAGAAGTTGGTGAAGTTCTATTGTGTCCTTTGATGCTACGTGCTTGTGCTGCATGTCCTGCAAGTGAAACAGTCTTGTTAAACCGAACAGCTTTACTGTTGCATGGACAAGTCACAAACAAGGCTGGATGCAGTTTAGGAGATGCATTTGCTGTATGCTCCTACTCCCACTGATTGTACTTTAATCTTCATTAGCTTTGTAATGTGTCTGGGGATTGTTTGATTATGTAGTGTTTGTAGTGCTAATATTCAAATAACAATCTTTTAAGGCCAAGGATCTTACTACATTCAGGAAAAGACAAATGAATTCACAACATAATCACTTACTCCTGTATAGGCCAGCAGCTTCCTGGGCAGCAGCCAGTCCTTTTCCTGAAGTCCAAGAGCTTCTGCTTTAAATTCCTTTAGAATTTCCCCAGCTTTGGACAAGTTCTGTGGCTATAAAAGCGAATAGTGTCAGATTTAGTGATGCAGGGAATAATTACAGTTCATATATATATTACAGTTCAAAATATACAGATTTAATAATAGTACATTTTATTTCTATCAGACAAAAAGAAAGTAAGTTATGTGTAACTTACAGTGCAGTGTTGTTTTGATATTACTTCTTGAACATAAATCTGAGAAAATATACATTGAAACATGTTATTATAATCTATTAAATATTCAATTTAAGTATTTAAGCATGAGCTTAAAATATGAATTGAATGATATCTTACCGCCTTTGCCTTTTTTGTTAAAGTGGTGTCCAAGACATGTACATCGTGTATTATTTCCCTTAAAAGAATATCCTGATGTTTGTTGGAGGTCAATGGTGCAGCAAGTGCTGCAGTAACGGCCACGATGGTCAGAAGGAAAAGCGAGTAGGTCTTCATGATTTAGGCAACCTCAGGAAACTTAGCAGGACCTGTAGTGCAATGTCTTCAATGCTATACAAATTTCTGTGCCTTCTTATACCATTCACAGCGGATATGACAGCAGTTTAAGGTCCGGGAAGACATAGATATCTTATCTATATCAAGAGATCAATTACACGTCTACATTTCGTTGAAAAACCTCAGACCACCGCGTGTGGTCGGCTGGTAGAATGAGTGATCATTCATGTCAGTTAAAACATCCCAACCTTAAAGTGTGTAACAGGATTAAAATTCAGAATGAAGTTCTATTATTAAATAATTGATGAATACTTTGTGAATACTTGTGTTACTCATTATTTGGAGTTCAGTGAACACAAGTTAACAGTTACTTACTAAAACTTAAAAGCTGCGTAACTTTTTTCAATGTTATTTTGGACTAAAATTGAAATTCTCATTTCATTTCATTTGAAATATGAAGAGGACGTGTTCTTGCTCTAGTCTCAGCCCAGAAAAAAAAGAAGTAGAAGAAGAAGAAGAAGAAGAAGAAGAAATACCTACCCAAAACTCGCTTACCTATCAATAAAAATAAAGGAAACAAGGACACAACCCCAAAGAAAAACAAGCTACACCCATTACAGCTTCCAATGTAGGAGACAAAGTGTTTTAGCACAAGACTGTACATGCCACTGTAGACAGCAGAGTTTAAACATCCACAGCAATGCAGCGCACAGGCCCAACTTCTCCATGCAGCATGTTCTTGGACTGGCAGAAGGGAAGGAAGAGGAACTGATAGATAGCTGGGAAGGAAGAGGAACTGATAGATAGCTGGACACTTGGCTTTACATAAACCATCCCCCTGCATCAGACCAACCAAACAGCACACACCAGTCATGTGCTGTCTATGTGTCCAGGTTGTCCTGAGATAAAACGGTACAATATGGTAAAATGGTAGATACAGCTGCTATATGTAAAGGTTTGTGCAGCACTGGCTGTGCAGTCACCTGCCAATGGTGCTGGCACTAACAAGAAGAGTCACTGAAGGGCGTCACTGCTCGCTGAACGTCCGCCATCGTGGCTGTTGGGTGTAGGTCTCCAAGTCCCTTCATGTCTCTGGTGCGTGCCTCCTTCTGTTCACTGCCGCCAACAGTGTGCTATGGGAGCATGACAACTGCTCAAATTGCTTTTGAACTCTGAGGCTGACTTCACTTGCAAAGGATGCTACCAAAACAACAGCGCAACAGAGTCAGAATGGAAAGCATGTGCAACAGGGCGCCCTTATACAGTCAGTCAGGTTCAGCAATCGTCACATGCATGGTCGATCGTGAAACTTGGTTCATCTGCATGTCTCACAACGTCAAACCTACCCACCAAGTTTCATTACAGTCGGTTGATTCCTTCTGGGTGCAGCTATTTTTTCGATGATAAGTGTATTTGTTACTTCCTGCACTCTCAGTATGGGAAAAAAAGCTCACTGAACTGGACTGGAATTGATTGGTTGGAAGGTTCATTATGTTAAAAGCACATCCCTTTTTTGAAAAGCTTTCTGTGATTATAAGTGTGCTATGCAGGACACGTCACTGTCAGCTCTACAGCATACATCTAATCTCACCCTTTTCCGGGCAACACATGTGAAACAACAGAGCTAATATGATGGACAGCGTGTGTATGAGCCTCTTGGTTGTAGAGGTACCACTTCCCACCAGGCTAGTGGGGTTGTATTCATAGTTATTTTTAATGTTCATATTCATGTTTTAAAAAATAATAGTCGCGGTGGTAGAGTGAGTGGAGTTTGGGATGGTGACAGCACTAAAGCATGTTTTGTCCATTTTGTGGCACGCTTTTGTTTTTCCATTACCTTTTCTTCCTCTTCTCTTCCTTTTAAAAACTCTAAAGACCTTCCACATGAAAATGGACAAAACATGCTTTAGTGTCGTCACCATCCCAAACTCCACTCACTCTACCACCGCAAAACAGTCTGAATGACAAGGGTCCGCACAAAGAACTTCCTGTGTGTTAGACCTCCCCTTTCCGCCAGAATTCGCAGAATTCGTTTGTAAAATTTTTTCGGGACTGGTAAAAGTGTATCACGTCTTGTAAATTTGTTTTTACTTTTGTCATTTTTTTTCTGAAAAGTAATATTATTTTTGCCCTAATAAAATAGTTTTTGCTTTTGTAATTCTGTTTTCTTGAAAGTATTTTTTTTTTCGTTTGTAAATTTGTTTTTATTTTTGTTATGTTGTTTTCTGCAATGTTAATTTGTTTTGCACTTCTCGGCCACTGTAAGTATTACTTATTGTTAATTACTTATTGTAATTATTGCTTCTACTGTTAACATTATTTTATTATTATTATTATAATTATTGTTATTATTATTACACACGGTAGTAGCCTCTTTAGTATGGAATCAGTTTTCAGTCATTCTCTCTGGCAGCCTCTACCTCATGTTGGTTTTTACTTCTTCATGCATCCTCAATTCCTTTCTGCACCTTGTTGTTATACACTAGCCTATCAAAAGTCATGGCATAGCAGTATGTTAACTGATTAGAAAGTGGACAGCTTAGGAACCCCACACCCGTATAAGTTGAGAGATGTTTTCTGTGAGTGAAGTTGAACACTGGTCAGCGTGTTCATGGCAAGGTGACTAAATTATCAAACAAGTTCAAACCAGGCATAATAGTGAAATGTCTTGATTGGGCTCATGTTGGGCTAACATGCACACCACACTCTTTGTTGGAACTCTCCAGAAAGCTCCGCGAAACAATCCTGGACAGCTTGAGTTGCTCAGGCTTTTACACGGTACGGTAAAGTTGTTATCTCATTAGAGATCGTCATACCGGTATTCACTACCCACCCCTACCACATGTTCTGTATGGAAAGTGACAATGATTTCTTGATTGAGATGTAGCTGATTACACGTCAGTAAGAACATCTATGAAACTAACCTCACACCACAGCTGTAGTGTTTATTGGAAATGTAGACTGCAGTGGCAAATCATTTTTAACTGTGTGATGAAATGATTAAATCTAGAATTGTGATAAATCTGCTTGGAAAAAGAATCATTTTAGCCTAAAAACTCACAAAGTGTAGTCTGGTGGTGGGTTGATGATGCAAGAGTGATTTGATTTCATAGATATGCAAATAATATACCCCCCCTTCAAGATTGCTTGAAACTGTTGCTTTGTTGTCTTAGGAACGCTAAGACACTACTTAAATACCAATATATGCACATTGTCATTATCCTTATCTGCTGATATCTGCACCCCTTGCACATTTATTATTATTGCACTGCCTTTTTATCTCCGGGGTTTGTACGTATTTTCTACGGGTCTGCAGTATTTTTGTAGATAGACTTTGTCGTACATATTTATTGCCTCATTGTAATAAGTGAGATATATTTATCTATAGCAGACGGTACTATTTATAGTTTATAGTTTAATAGTTAATTATGTTTGCTGAGCCGGTACCTACCTACTTGATTTCATACTGTACAACCCTTTCTGTTTTGTTTTACGGTGCTGTATTGTGAAATTCCTCCGTCCGTCCGTCCGTCCGTCCGTCTATCTATCTATCTATCTATCTATCTATCTATCTATCTATCACAGCTAAACCAAACAAATATTGTCACATTAATACTTTAGGTGTTGAACTGAAACTTACAGCACAGTATCCACTCCTGAAGTGTTCACAGTAGACCTCGCGTCTTCATTCCATGCCCCTTTACAGGTCTCTGCACTGCACATTTTAGTGTTTTCCCTGCTCTAACTTGCTTGATCCAACTAATCAGCAAATTAGGAATACTTTCCTGAGGATGTGTGGAAGCAGTGGATATGCTGCTCCTCATAGGAGCTCAGGTATAATACATGAACTCAATATGTAGAAAGTGAAACTAAATTCATAAAAAATAATTTCAATTCAATGTTTAGATATTTGTATATATTCATTTCTTTGCTATGAGAACAGATTGTCATATCAAGTGGCATTTATTTTACACTGACTAAAACTGAGACTTCCTTTTCAGTTAAGTATTCTTTATAAAGGTGGTCAGTCAGTTTGCAGACCCTGCAGTTTGCATCCAGAATGCCTTTTAGACGCTTCTTAGTTCAGGATACTACCAGTGAACACAAGTTCACTGATGTCAGTCTAAGAAAAACAGCCTCAGGCTTCCAACTCTGTGCTTTACTGAATCATTGTTGCTGTCTAGTTGAAATCCTTCTCTGAATCTCTTCTCTTTAGAGAATTAATAGAAATTAGTAGTGGTTTATCATCACATGACAATAACAGTTCTGTAATACAGTCCAAATACATAATGCAGTGGCATATGTCCTTTTTAAAGCTGTAGCAAAATGTAAGTGAGGGTGGAGAAGTTAGCAAGTGCTGGTGTTCCTACTCTTGGAGCATACTTCCAAATACTTTCAGGGTTATAATCAACTGACAGGCATGACTGTATCAATCTAAAATGAGCAAATTAATTTCACACACCACATTTCACTCTCTGTCTTTTTTAACCCTGTTTGTTACTGTCACCAGCAGGAGGTGCTATTTTGTTGTGTTTACATGTTGTGTGGAACATATGTATTTAAATAATGCTACTTCACAGGCAAATTTTACAGTGTAATCTTAAACAAGAGACAAACTTGTAACAATGAGAAAACAGTGATAAGGAAGCTACTAAATATTTTGCATTTATTGTTTTCGTTAACATAGCGTTGTTGCTTTTTTATTGTTCTATCAAAATCCTACACATTTATTGTACTATCTGTCATCTAGCAAAAACAAATATTAATTAATTCCAGCTTATTGTATATCCATTAGAACTTATATATCAATTAGCTTGTTATACCTCCTTTAGCTAGTTAGTTTATAACATTATCAGTTAATCTATACCTCTATTAGCTAATTAACTTGTACCTCCAGTAGCTAGTTAATTAATATCTCTATTAGCTAGTTTTACTTCCATTAACTGGTCAGAATATACCTGCATAGCCAGTTTTGCTTCCATTAGCTAGTTAGCTAATACCTTCATTAGCTAGTTAATTTATACCTCATTAGTTAACTTATACCTCCATTAGCTAATTAACTTATACCTCTATTAATTAACTTATACCTCTATTAGCTAGTTAACTTATACCTCTATTAATTAACTTATACCTCCATTAGCTAGTTAATGTATACCTCTATTAGTTAACATATGCCTCCATTACATGGTTAATTTATACCTTCATTTGTTATACTTCCATTGGATACTTAGACCTTCATTAGTTAACTTATAAATACATTAGGTAGTTAATTTATACCGTTATTATTTAGTTTAGTTGTTATCTCCATTAGCGAGTTCACTTGTACATCCATTAGTTAACTTATACCGTCTTTAATGAACTTACACCTGCTTTTGCTAATTAACACTTACCTGTTAGAGACTAAACACAGAGACTGTGTAAGATACAGTGAAGGTTGGGGTGATTTCAGAATTTGTGAATATACAATATAAGTCAGTCTGTAGTTCACTGCAGTCGGTTAGTGTTATAAGACTCTAAAGATTACACCAAATGAAGTGTAATTCCCAATCCTTGGTTAGGGGGCAGTACAGCAGTGTTTGAAAACCTCAGAGATCTTCATTTTGGAAGCTGAAGCTGATTGCTACCAAAAAGGCTCTTGTAACTTAAGAAGTATTGTTATGCATAAACAGTGGGCTTTGATTCATCTGATTCATCTGAAAACTGCCATCATCATGTAGGTCAAACAGTTGGAGCAGTAAGATGAGAGTCAGCAGACACAGGCAAGTTTTGGTTTCATAATAAGCTTTCAAAACCTCTAGAGATGGAGATCTTGTGCCATGATTGAACATACGCAAAGCAAGACAGAAAAGCCTTAACTTGTGAATTTCAAAGCGAGCTAAATCAGATATCAGGTTTATAGATTCCTGTAACCTCTTACAGATTTTAACCGAAGGGGAAAAAAAACATGCAAATAAAGCTTGTCATTAAAACGGCGCTATAAGGATACATAGTATAAGAATACAAGTGTATTTCATATGATTTATTCAACGACAACTGATAAAAAAAAATGATTTCCAATGAAATGGACTAAAATCTGCTATTTGTTAAGTCTGCTATGCTAATTTGCCGTGTAGACCATGTGTCAGCATTTGTTAGTGATGCCTGTAACACATCTGCCTCTGATGTGGCCTCAGCATGCGTGATTGTTATCTCTCTTGCCGTGCAGCTTCCTGCTCTCAGGTTTGCTTTGCTGTCTGCAATGGACAGCAGTTACATATAGAAACGATCACTTCCTCAGAAAACGTGAGAAATTCACAGCTAACATTTTTCATTTAATGTCTTATCAAATATACATGGTGGAAATCCATGTATACGTTCTAAACAAATTAACAAATGAATAATATATATAAACAGACACGAAATAAAGAAAGAGAGAAAGAGAGAAAGAAAGAAAGACAGACAGACAGATAAATAAAGAAAGAAAAATTGACTTAAATTAGATTTTGTTCTGGCTGTTCTCGTGATATATAAATAGACAGAAATGGGCTTGAGAACTTTTCCAAGCTTTAAGTTGACTTAAACTGACATCACAGTGATCTCTGCTGGAGACCTTGAGGAGGTGCAGTTTTGTTCTGCTTGTGGCACATCCGCCTGCTGTTACAGGCCTCAACACTGCAGATGTGTGATTATTAGGAACCACCTCCATACTGTCAGTGTGAGTCAGAAAAGTACCATTACAGTAGAAGGGAAAAATGTTCTGAACTTGGAATGGAAGTTAAGATTTTACATGTTATGTGCCATTTATATTGATTTATTCATCACATACTTTCAACAAAGTGTAAAGGGCAAGAGCGCTAAGCAAATTATGTAACAGCAACAACAACAACAACAACAACAAAAACATTAAAACATCAAAAATGGAGACACAATATAAGCCAAAAGTTCTTCAGTTTACAGTTTACCGCTTGCCTAGGGCATCACTAGAGGTGTATGGACATGGGGCGTTAAGCATGTACTGGTGGGTCTGGAGGCATGGTCCCCCAGGAGAATTTGAATGGTCCCAAAATATCTGTTAACCATGAAACCTTAGAGATATAAAATTGACTGGTTGGTCAAACTGGCACACAGTAGATCAGTCTCATGATAGTGTGTATTAAGCGCAGAGCCAATATGACTTAAACGCCGCATGCACCCAGTTATAAGAGGCACAGAAGCAAAGGTACTGAAGTCAAGCAGCACAATCATCTCTCTTAAAAAGCTGCAGGCCCGGCCTATCAAAAACAGCCCTGTCAGCCTCCTTCAGCTTCTTTCTCACCCTCACTTTCTCCTCCAGCTCTAACCTCCATCAGATCAGCTCCATCAGGCCTGTCAGCCTCCTTCAGCTTCTTTCTCTCCCTCACTTTCTCCTCCAACGCTAACCTCCATCAGATCAGCTCCATCAGGCCTGTCAGCCTCCTTCAGCTTCTTTCTCTCCTTCTCTTCCTGTGTTCAGTAATGCATTATTTTCTATATAACACAGATTTACAAGGTTCAGTATTTTTTTTTTTTGTTTTACATAAAAAAATTATTTAACTGGGTTTCAATGACACTGTCACCTCTTAATTTGCATCTACAGGTTGAGGAACTGAGGGATATAAAACTGAGGGATGTTATAATGAACACTGTGTATCAATACACGTGCATGACAACAATTCATGGCAAATACTGGTACCATTCTTTCTAAATACTGAAGAGAAATATAAAGACATTATACACTCACTAACTCACTAAGAAGAGAGGTTCAAATATTTAGCTTGTCTGCTAGCTAGCTAATGCTAGCTTTAGTCTAACTCCTTTTTCTTTACCTCACATAAACGCAAAGTTTGCTAGCTGACAAACAGCCAAGCAAAAACCTGAAAGCCAGCTACATTGACCATAACATGCCACAAATACACTATTAATGTACATTTATTGGGCTTAATAACATTTAAGCCCTTCTAAAACTGGCCCAGCAAAACCCCTGCTGGTTGTGTTGTTCATCATAAAGTGTTCTGCATAGGTTAGAGGTTATCAAATTTAAACTCTTTCCTGAAACTTCAGGTAAGTATGACACTTGGCCAATCAGTTAGGTCATCAGCTCAGTGAAAAGGGAACTGAACACCATTCATAAAATGTGCATAGCTCTGTCATTAAGAGTGCTTCAGTCATTCAGAGTGGTCTGATATGAAGTAGTGATTCATTCTCACCACCCTATATTTGGGGTGGTGTTAATAGGAACCAGGGTCACCATGTTTTCAACACAGTAACAGTCATTTTATCCACTATACAAAATGTACCCTCAATCTGCACATGAGCTTTTATATATGTAATGCTGATGATGCTAAATCATGGTAAATGGTGGGTAAATAAGTTTGCCTTACAGCACAGGTACAATGCATGTCTCCACCTTAACGGCCCTTAAAAATGTGTTATGGGTTAAAATCCTATCATAAAGCTATTATAAAACAATGTCAGGCTTCAAGCTATGGATACGTATCTGTTTATGTTTCTGTGATGTAGAATTTATAACAGGGGGAGCTCCATTCTGGTCCTGAGAGTTTAGATCCAGCACACCTGGGTCTAATATTCAGACGCCCCTAAAGGCCTTCATTACCTGGCTCAGGCGTGATAGATCAGGTTTAGAGTTAAGCTATGCAGGCCTTTGTAGATTTCTTGGAACAGGATTGAACCACCACCACCACCACCCATTTTAGAGGCATTAAATGAATCAGATATCAGGTTCCTGTTACCACTGCTTTCTAGCTCTCTGTAGGTATGGGTTATTGTTTGTATTTGTTGCACTTATTGACTTCTTTACTGTTTATCCCCTATTGTCTTGTTTGCTACTGCAGGTTTACCTGTAGCTCTGTGGCTCTGATAAAACTATATCCTCTGAAATAAGACCCCTGGACTATTGTGGTATTGATTATTGAGCTTTCTTGTTACTGAGCGTTTATGTTACTTTATTACTATCATTTTACCTTGGTACTGCTTTGGTGTGATGCGCGTTCAAGGTGCGAAATACAGCAGGTTCTGGGGAAAAAGTGAAGTGTTGGAAAAAGTGAATTGCTGCTCATTTCTCAAAGCTCATTACCAAACTAGAAGCATTTCCAGATAAAGGCCTGTTAAACCAAACATTTTGTTGCCATTGAAGCTAGCATCAGCACTATGGCGCGCGAGTTAGTGGACTAGCCACTCAACATGGAACATCCCCCACTCACACACCCCCTACCCACTACCAGGGGGTATTTTGCGTACTGTGTGCATTCATGCATGTCTTATATCACCCTCATCCATTGCCATTTTTTTCTGCCATCTAGTGGGCTATGTCACAGAATATACCGACATGAACATCAGGGATCTTCCTATGAAAGGGAAAAGTCATTCTGCAAAACTGTCGGTTAAGTTATTTGAACTGCGGATAACCTGGTGCTGGCGGTTGAACTGCGATGCTGACGCTCACACAGGTACAAGAGCTGGTGAAGTGTCGGAGCGTAATGGCAGGAACGAGGGCTGAAACTTCCTCCGATGATGCATATCATCACACCATCTCGTTTATGTGAGCAGAACTTCAGCTACTCATACCAGAAATAGCCCCTGAGCATGAACCACTAGTGGGCTGCTAGAGACATCAAGCTATGTATACGAACTAGTCCCACACACTTTTTCATCCACTCATTGCTCACCGTTGGAATATCTGTTATGCACATTAAAGAAGGATATTTATATATGTAATTGCGCGGATTTCGGGTACAACATTAGCAGCTTGATAGATCCTGTAATGAAACTCCAAGCGATTTCCCTTCAAGAAAATAGTGCTGACACGGTAAAATGAAGGGTAATGCCTCTAAAGTTAGTTACTGCCCAGCCAAATACAAGTTAATACATTTACGCCACATTCACTCTCCTTTCAGAATGGCTGATCCATAATTGGTACTCAACTACACTGTCAGCTAAGTACAGTGGTACATAGTGAAGTAGCCTTACAATAATGAGTTTGCAGATTCCTCTTGGACTGAATGAAAGAATGAAATGGCACCTGCGTAGGTGCAGCATTTTGGTTTTCCTGGTACTTATTGTTTCTTGAAACATGGGACGAACACATGAACATATGATCACATGAACTTTGTGTCAGAAAAGCCCCATTTGGGTAAATTCCGCTGAGCATGAGCTATTTTGTGGGCAGAAGGTTTGATATGTACTCGTACCTAGGCCTAACAAGTGTTAAAGATGGTGTTAAGACAAGCCAAAACTGTTGTTTCATCAAAAGTGGGAACCTATCAAAATGAGTCAGAGCACAGATGAGGAGTGTGCATATATGGTGTTTGCGCCACGAATAAGCAAAACAAATTAATAAATAAATCTGCAGTTTTTTATTTGGGCTTGTTGCTGATACGTGGTTTCGTACTGTATATTGGGATCAACCTAAAACTGTTGAGCTTGCACTAGGTTCTGCTTGGCGGTTTCAGTCTTGCATGTCTCAGCAGGTGTCTACCCCAAAGAACCTTTTTTCCCCTTGATGTCCTGGTAATAAGAAGCAACGATACTAGAAAGCTAACATCTGAAAGGCAGACTGAAACACTAGAAAGTGAACACTTGCATGTTTCATAATGGCCAACTGAAATTCCATTTTAGAATGTTTTCCCTGGAAGATTCGTATCCTCATAAAGATGATTTAAGATGTTGAAAAAGTGAAGATGAATGTTAATAAATAAAGACCCTAAAGAACTGAGGAAGCTCCTGAATTGACTTATCCATGCTCGGGCCTATCCATGCTCGGGCCTATCCATGCTAAACGCTTTCATAGCAACTGTTCTGTCAGGTTGGACAAGCCTTAAAAAGGACTAACAAAAATCTCATTCAGCCAGTAGAAACGGAAATACACTTGACTGCATAACATAGGCTGGTTTGAAATGCTACGCAGCCAAGCTGGACTACTTTGTTATAGGTTTCAAGCAACCATGACTGATTTGCTGCCATGCTAAAGCTAGCTGGGTTATGCAAAAAAACTACACTGATCTGTCATCACTGCATCTTAAACCATAAAAAATAGTGCAATTTGACATTTGTAATGTTCAAAAATGTCTTTTTTCAGAGCTCCTATAAAATTGAAACAACTCCATGGATCATGGGTATGTCAATTGATAATTTCTCTAGAATATTAGTGGGGAATTCTTCTGATGGAACAATCCATAGACCATATTTTGATATTTCAAACCATAGCTGGAAACAATATGAATGAATAATTGTGCAATCAGTTCATAACTGTCACTGGGTCGCCTGCACCTTTAGAACAAACCATACTGAGGCAGTGTTGAGCATGCTGGAAGTTACTCTAGGTAGGTAGGCCCATGTGCGTCACTTTTCTTCACTTCTATTATGAGCCATCTATCCAATGCTTCATCACTCTTTCTGATTACATGAATACTGCTGAACAGATATTATTTGGGCAGTGGATCTTTCTCAGCACTGCAGTTACCCTGGCATGGTAGTGATGTGGTGGTGTGAGTGGCACTGGTACATGTACATTGCCATATACAAGTATATGTTGCTGAGGTTCTTACACATTGAGCAGTTAGGAGTGGGCCAGCAAAGAAAAATATCCAGCTAACAGCAACTCTATATTCAGAAACTGACCACTAATGTGGGCTGGAGCAGTGGTCACCAACTTTCCTCCTGGATATCTACCTCCCTGTAGATTTCACCTCCAAGCCAAATCTAATATACCTAATTTAGCTAGTCAAGTACAATGAGGACAGTAGTTGGAGGAGTAGATGGGTTGGATAGAATTGGTACTAAAGTCTGGATGAAGGTAGATCCCAGGAGAGTTAGATGATAGCTAACACAAATTGTGCTACACCAAGGCGGTGATACAAGGTCAGGATGTTAAGGTTGGAGTACAGAGTGACCTCAAAGAATGGCTATATATTGCTAATGCTTCAAACAGACATGCATCACATCATGTTTTGTCTAATACATGAGTCATGGAACATGTTACCAGGATGTCATCTGGTGGGAAAGCAGTTTTAATGGAGTCGAATCCTACAAATAGCTTTTAGTGAGACTTGGAACACTTGAAAGCCAGTTATTTGCCATGTCAGTAAGAAACCTTTTATTCAAGACGCCTTGTAATATGGTGCCTTTTAACATTTCAGTGGTCAATTGTAAAGTACTGTAGTGGACACTTTCCAGGTCTCACACTGTATGTACAGTAACTACCTGATCCCAAGCATCTCAATATTTGCTTACCCTTTAATGATTTCTGCATTAATACATATTACTAGTAATAAGACATGTTGCTATACATATTACATCATAGTGATATCTGAAATTACACATGCCGTATGTTGTTATTTTCAGGAGACCATAATCTACATAGAGACGTCAATATTGGAGATGTAAAATCGTGATATCTTCATGAATTTGACAGGTTTTTTTTACTGGGTGTTTCTTGCCCTTCCTTTTTCAGTCACTGACAAACCCTTATGCTGAATATATGTCTGTCACTTAACAATTTCAGCTCTGGTCTTTTCAGGGTTAATTAATGTATAAACTTAGTACATTTTTAAACAAATTTTATGCCGTTTTATGGAATACCTGAAGTTTGGGAGGAAGTACGTGCCTAAAATCCCTCCTCTGAATAGTCTAGCACCTTATATATTCACATCCTACCTTCCGTTTCCTGTGACTAAGTTCTTACAATCCCCACCACCACAACCCCCATTTCCTCCCTGCTTTTCAGTCATAGGACAGTCCTACCATAGCTATAATAATGGGGAGGGGGTCTGGCCTTCTAGCTCCAGGCAATAGCCCCCCAGAACTCCAGCCCAAGTTCCCAGAGTTCTCCGCCCTTTCCTTAATCAAACTATCACTGCATGTTAATTCGAACTCACAAAATAAGCTTTAAAAACCAATTAAAGTAGTAAAATATGTGTGTTTTAAGATGTATATAGAGCATTCCTTTGGTTTTTTTCCAGGACATTTGACAGATCATTGTACAATTGCATAGAACCATGGTGCAAAGTTCTAGACAAAACATAAAGACACAGACATAGCATCGGGATAAGGATGCTTTAAGGATTTCTCACTTTAAAGATTCCCCCGCTACAATACACCAGATTCGAGTCTTTAGATAATTAGCCCATCTAAGTTGGACAAGCTTGTTGTCAATATAAAGCAATAACAATGTGGTAAATGTCTGCAAAAAGTCAGAATAACTTCAGCCATGCTAACTTAGCTGTTAGTATAGGCTACAACGTTAACTTTGCTTGCTGGAAATGTTAAAACGGCTGAAGCTTTGGTTTGCACCTAAAAACCCTAAAACACCTAAAAAACCCCTATATAAACAGTATGAACTTTCACATGAATAAAAAATCTATTTCTTTAGAAATTAATAATGCAGTCAATTTGCCATTGTACTTTGAGGTGTCCGCTACAGTTGCCCTATACTGAATAAAAGCTTGTTCAACCTAGCAGCAATAGCTACAAATGAATGGCAAGCATAAGCCAGTTTCGATGTCAAACAGTACTGCGACTTCCAGGATATGAGTTTGAGATTCTTGTTCTAGGGCTTAAGAAAGCAAAGAGCAAAAGACAGACACCCCTAAGAGGATAGCTTCCATAGCAGCACTTTGAAATATCCATAACTTGCTTATTCTGACCATTTTGATATATATATATACACGCTCCACACAGCAGTTCTTAAATTACAACTAATTGTGACCTGAATTAGCATATGCCTTGTAAGTTCAAGAGTTAACTGAATATAGAATGATGACAATACGCAAATTGCCCAGAAGTGACAAATTCCCACCCATAAATAGAATGACCATTACGAGCAGGAAAAGACCAGTGACAAGGCAGACAACACATTCGTGTCTTGGTAAAAAGCTGTCATGCTGGCAAACCCGTTGCTGACATCATCATCTATTTTCACTTGCGGTCTGCAAGCAGCAAGCCATGTCTTGTCTCCGTCTCACTTGTGATGTTTCACGCAGTGTTAACAGCAGTGAAGGCCAACTGCAGGGTTAAATGACTCAAGGTGAAAAGACTCAAGGCTGTGTGGTTTATGTTTAGTATTGAACTTTGCTTACACTAAATTCCTGTATCAGTTTGTGGAACATAACCGCGGCTTTAGTTAATGCTGAAATCCAAAAGATATCGTCACTGTCATAACAGAATCTCTCATCCACAAAAAGTCAACTTTATAGAGGCAGAAATAAAAATAATCTTTAATGTAAAACTTTAACATAAATGAATGTCATTCTTGACTATTCCTTTTGGTCCATTCACCATGATCATACAGTGTAAATGTGAGCATATATGTCTAAACCATTGCTATGAGATTGGAACGCTCTGGAGTAGTGTCTGTAAGGTCACCATGCACAATGCCCCAGCATTGGCCTAGGAAGGAGAAGAATTGCTTTGAATACCTTGGGGATTAGTTGGAGTGAACCAAAGCTGATCATCCAAATTAGTATCTGACCTCGCAAAAGTTCTTGAGGCTAAATGCAATCAGTTCCTCACAGCAATGTTCCAACATCTAGTGTAAAGTCTCCCCAGAACAGCAGAGTCTGTTACTGCAGAGGAAGGCTGGAAAGAGGGACTTTGCAGTTGTCTACAGACTTTTGCATTATATTGTTTTTTTTATTTTCTGCATCTAATTACAAATTGTTGTCATAAATGGATGGAGTATGTGTATCTGCGTTAGTGGAATTACAATTACTGGATTGTGTGGTTGTTGTAAATACATAGCTGCCTAACACACAACGGACCTATGCTATCACCGCACAACCCAGATCATATCTACACTGCTTCGGCAAAGCCGCAAGCAACGATAGGTCTTACTGATTAGTAAGCAGTAAGCACACACAAACACACACCAAATAACACACCTTGGCTTTTGACTTTAACGCTGGTAATAATCTGGTAGTAATCCCAATAAGCGTTTCATCACTGTTTCAACACCACTGTGCATCAATGCATTTCAGTTGAGCTTGAGTCCAGAGTTGTCAACAGAACATGCATTTATGGATGCAGCAACGAACACTGTTTATTTATAACTCTTTATCAATGCAATCTGAGCCCACAAGTTGATATGCAATGCCAGTATGTAATGCAGTGCCTTCTGAGGTGTTGAAGGTCACTGGCATTCAGTCGTGGTTTTCAGCCTTGCCCTTTACACACAGAGGTTTCCTCAGATTCTCTGAATGTTCTTGACAATATTATGCACAATAGAGGGTGAACTATAAACTTTGAGGGCTTGTATTTCCCTATAGAGGGTGAAATAAACAACTTGCAGTGCCTTGAGGAACGTTGTTCCTAAGCTGTTAGCACCTTTCAATAGTTGGTTCTATGCCAATGCCACGACCACACAACCCTGATAAGTATCTGCGCTGCTTCAGCAAAGCCACGACTCAGTGATAGTTTTTACTGATTAGCTGCTGCTAGTTGAGATACTTATCCTAAATGCTTTTAAATAGACACAGATGTTCATTTATTTGAGATTTCTTCCCCGCATTATTGTGTCATATTAGGGGGACGCTGGTAATGGTTAGATTCCTTGTACAATAAGAGGAAAGAATGGCATCTAATTTCTCAGATGGATATGATGGCAATTAATTACAGCTGCAGCTTTTCCTAGAATATCACATCATGAATTAGAGAGAATGAACAGGTTCCTACATTACTGCATTTCACCAATGTGCATGTGTTTCGAATCATGTTGTGAGTAATGCGTCTACAGGGGCTCCAGATGAGGGTTTTGCATAAGTCGCTCAATGACTCATTAGTCTACTCGACTCCTGTAGCTATTTCTGAAGCAATTTAATTTTGTCAGATTCATACTACTATGTGTACTACTAGTGTTTGACTATACTGATGACATCAGACATAAGGATGACACCAGAAGGTGTCATGAGGAACTGATGTGGAAAACTGGAAGCAACTGGATTATTGGTTATACATGGTATGTCGATGAACCTCGTAATGTAGTTCATTACAGTCTTGAGACTCCTACAGGCTCTAAGACGATGCGGCACATGCACTTTCTCAAGTACTTTTTGAGACTTTTACTTTCATTCTACTACACTTTGACAGCAAAACATCCCACCAGGGGTGTCCAAACTTATCCGCAATGGGCCGGTGACACCCCTGTTCTTGTTGGCGTAAAACGACTCCTGATGCCAGGTTGTTTATGTTTCCATGATGAAGCCACTGCCATTCATTCTGCGTTCTGAGTATTTAACTATGATTACACTGTATTAATACACTGAAATACCAAATGTCATATGATAGCATAATGTAAATTGATTGTGAGGTGGTGTTATCTCAGCTGTACAAGTTGTGAGGTGCTATCTTGTGAGTGACGTTGAACACTGGCCAGAGTGCTCATGGCAAGGCGACGTGAATTATCGGACGAGGCATGATAGTGAAATGCCATAACGTGGGCAGCCACTGCACTGACCACTGTGGCTGGTGGTGCTTTCTATGAAGTATTCCGGGCACACAGGTAACACTGTGGATCGAGGAATGTTAAATGCGCACACAGCTTCAGAAATGGCTATCATGGCCACTATCATGGCTTGTTTGAACTCATTTCTTGGTGAAATAATTGGTTGCTTGGATTATTAGTAATAATGAATACATTTTTAGTTGAATAATTATATATTTTTTTAATCATATTTTATGCTGACTGCTGTTTGATTAAAGCAATAAACCAATTGAGATTGTGCATTACTGAAATATTATCAAGCATAAGGGAGTTTACTGCCCTCCTCTTGGCATAACACCTTGTGGCTGAGTTGTGTTACTAGGAAGGCACAATGTGCTGAGCTGGTTTCCAACCGCATGCTGTTATTCATGTATGTAGTCATAAAGGAAATTCAAACAATATATGTCATATATCATATGTTCTTTACAAATATTATGTCTATTATTGCAAGAATAGCTCACAGAACTAAGGTTTTAAAAATACTTAAGTAAGTAGGCTACTTTTGTACTTTTATTCTCAGTCTTTGCTTGGCTACCTGAGAAAATGCATGAGAGTTGCATGTGTCTTTTGTGGGTTAGTTTGGGTCTGCTTTCTACTGCAAGTCTGCTTTTTATGCTGTGATTCCTTCTGGTTTTCAAATATCAATGTGCCTCTTGTTTTTCCTACCTGTGTTTTGACCCCTGCCTGTTCTATGGACCGTAAGTGTTGGACTGGACTGTTGGATAGTCCCTGCATAAAGTCATTTTCCTTCCGACCGACCTACATGGCTTCCACGTTACAGGAGACTTTGGTGATCAAGGCTGCAGCGAGTGGCTTCAAGTCCCCATCATGATCCTGTGCGTCCGAATCTGCTTGCCCTCCAGAGATGTTTCCTGTGCAGCTCCTGTGCTGGCTCTCTGTTCTGATCCAGTGCCAGCTTCTCAAGCTACTGCTCATCCAGTGGTGGTTTCCTGCGCTGGCTGTCTGTGCCGATCCAGTGCTGTCCTGACTCTCTGTCATATTCCTGACCCACTCCTTGTCCTGTCCGTGTGCCACCTTTTAGGACTGCTCCTCCTGTGCTGGCTCCAGAGCTGCTCCAGTGCCAGTGCTTATGACTGCTCCTCCTGTGCTGGCCCCCAGAGCTGTTTCTCCAGGGCTGGGCCAATGGATTGCTGCAGCCAGCTTCCCAGTGAACCACTAAGCCACCCCCTACTGCTGATCCTGGCCCTGCCCCCAGTGTGTGCCAGTTTGCTGGACTACCCTTCCCTCTGGACATTCTGCCTGTTTTGGTCCTGGCTCACCCACTGTCATGCCCTTTGTTAGCCATCCCTTAATCTGAGAGGTGGTGGAGGGTTTAGGGGGGTCTGTCATAATGTCACCTTCCTCTGGGTTAGGGTTAGTCCACTTGGACTCTCCCTGGCGCCATGCACCTTGAAAAAGAAGAGAGTTCCCCATGACCAGTGGTCTGCGGGAGGAAGTCAGAGCAAAATCATAATCTGATGCTAATTTTGGAACCAGAATGTAGGTAGAACACTAAGTGGAATCACTTTTCCTTCTTTCTTTCTTGCTTTTGACTAGGTTGCAAACAAAACCCAAACAAAGTTATGTAATGTCGCATGGGGTACCTGTAAAGTTGCATGAGGTACCTGTATGTTCCACACATGTTCACCTTCATAAGCAGGTCGTACCATTTTCCACGTAGGCTGCAGCATCTTGCTGAACGAAACTTCAGTATTTTCCCAGTATGAGTTCATCACGGTGATTTTTTTTTGCGCGCTAGTGGTGAAACTTCCTGTCTGGTGTATATAAAGACGAGAACGCAGAGAGAGAGAGATCATTATCACTAGAAAGCATCTCTGTGAAGGGGAACATGAGGACGCTAATTTTTCTCATCGCACTGTCTTTCAGCTTGACACATGCTGGCAATACGAAGAAAATCGTACTCGCTCACATCCTAAATTATCTTGACAACGTAACCGTCAGTTCTGTAAGTATAACGTATGTTCTTAACAATTCGGACAATGTTATTGTATTGTGGTTTATTGTATAGGTCAGGTAATGTGTCACTAACACGAGCCGGTATGCATTGATGCTATGTAATAGAACATTTTCTGAACCTGAATGTTTCTGATATTTCAGTATATATGTATTCCATACTAACAGCATTGCTTATTTCTTCCTTTTAAAGACGGCATTTGTCAACCTGACACGCCCTCAGTCACTCCCCCTGACAGTAAGTGATTTATATTGTTGCCCTGTTATTCCCACAATAAGAGGGGACACTGGGAATTGCTCATTTAATGAGGATGCTTTTTTGCATGAACTAGAAACAAATATCTTTTCCTTTTTTCCCACCAGTGTGAATGTGGCCTGTATGCATTGAGGCTTCTGAAAGAACTACTACAAAATGTAAAAACAGATGCGGCAACCATTATTGTACGTGATCTAAAGACCTTGCATCTCCCAGAGGTAGGTCCACACTCTTACTAATATTAGATACTGGAAACTCTTGAGCACTTCAGTGGATTGGCTCACCATTAAGGTGACCGACCAAATAAGTCTAGAATCTAGACTTATTTGGTCTAGAACGCCACACAGTAATAAAGCTCCTGTATTTTGATAACATGATGTAGCGTTGCTAACCGTGTTCTGTTAACCTGAGATGTCTGAGTTTTACTTTGAATTCATTGGAACATTCTTTTCTAACTTTTCTTGAAGAAGCACACACACAAGTGCTCATCCCTTCGGCGAAGGCGGACATCTGCAAGAGGATCTCATTCCAGCGTTTCAAGCCCATACCATAAACATATACGCTTAGTTTTCAAAACTGAAAGCTGCAAATTGTAATTGGCTCAGCAGTAAAGCTGCTAAACTGTGAAATCATTACCTTAGTACCCTAACTTATACGTTATTTATTTAAAGCGAGTTATTTATTGCTTATTTTATATTTATATGTATTTTTGGAACAGTGTTGGTAATATTTATCTTTTGTATTGACTTGTATTGCTACTAGTGTTTTTTACTGTACGGAAAGGAGTGGCAGCAAAGATTGTACTTTAAAAAAAAAAGAGGAATGTAATTCAACAGGTGTTCTGTTGTTTCCAGTGTATTGCAACAATACAACATCAGATGTTTACAGATGCAGAGTGGCAAGGCTGGACGAAGTATCAGTTCGTCTTCATTTGTTCACATTGTAGGAATGTACTTGACGATGCCAAACCAGTATTGTTTGTAGATTCTGATTTTGTTTAATAAACAATTCTGAAGAAATTATTGTTTTGGGTTTGATCCCATTGTCTTTTATGTAGATGTCTTATTACTCTGCACGTTTTCATTAATCTGAACTTTTTAATAATGCTTCTGGAGGTTTCTTGTTTTTGGTCTCTTACTGTATGTTTAAGTCTGTTTCAACAACATAACTCTAGAACAGTACGTGTGCAATGCAGGGCTATGGAATTGCAGTATGGTGTGGATTCATGTTCTCCCTGGCGCACCTCATTTATTTCATGAAGGGCTGATGGGTTTGAACAGGTGCTTAAGGGGAGGAAAGACTCGCGTCCATGGCAAGTTGACATCAGTAGAGATATCTACTTTTGTGGAGTCTTACTACAGTTTACCTGACCACTCTGCACAACTATGATGAACGGATGGATAAATGGATGGTAGAGATATAGAGATGGACAGACCTATGAATGAATGGATGCCCTATCAATCCCAAAGGAAATTGCAGTGTTATTGCAATATAGCCTTTATATCATTTTAAAGACTTACAATAAACTTAAAACCGAGTTTACAAATGTGTTCTTCAACGCCTTAAAAGAGCCAGGATCGTCTCACAGGTCCCAACTTTAATTATATTCATGAATATGTATTTTTTGTTTGTTTGTTTGTTTTTTTAATAGAAATGTATGGAAATGTAAACTGACTTCGTAATCAGTTGATCTACATCAGTGTTGCATTTCCTCCACTCTACCGCTTCTGAGCCATATCTTTAGCTAATATACTTTACACTAAGCCTTTGCTGTTGGAACAGCGAGTGTAACGTTCATATAACCAATTTCTAATCACTTTAGAAGTGTTAAGTCAATGCAAACTGGAAATCATAAGACATTTTCCTGTTGTACTGTAATGCTTTGAGAAAAGATGGTATCAGGAAGAGTCTCTGTGCCACCTAAGTGTTTTCTCTTTATGATAGGTGGGGGTAATGGACAAAACCTCCGATTACAGATTTCAGCAATCAAGTAATTACATCATCATGCATATATGTTTACTGTATGTTTTGACAGGTTCAGGTCTATATATTACACTGCTTTTCTGTTCTAATTATAAACACAGTGCCAACCGAAAGGTCCGGAATCTGCAACTTCTAAAGGAATGATCAATATTAAGCTAGAACATAACATCACCATTACAAAACAGGTACGTCTTCTGAGGGTTTCGGTCAAATGACAGAGACAGTATCTGTATGTTTTTCTTTATCCACTTCCAGAAATCTTATCAAGCTGTGTTGTTTCCTGTTTCTGTACCTTTACAGCTTTTACAGTAGGCAGGCACCTCACCAGGACCTGGACTGCTGCCATAGGGTGAGCTTTCAGGTGCAGTGATAGAGTTCTGCTGGGGATGGGACTCAACAGAGACACGCAATAAGATATCCACTTAACACCAGCCAGTCTCAGCTACCCCTCTGCAATCTCATCCTTTTGTTTGTACACCCAGGGCAAACTATCACATTCTGTCATTTTGGTGCTGTTGTTATGTAGTTCCTTTATCAAACACTCTAAATAGTCATGCTTTTAGTATATCATGCAATATTTTAAGACACTTTACTACTGTGTCTAATCTATAAGGTATAAAGTACCATCAGCCAGGACATTTAGACACATCTGTGACCTTAGAGACAATGAAAGCCATACCATCACTGAGTGTAATGGAAAGTAATGGAACTCTGCAGTTTTGAACAATTAAGAATCAAGACTCTTTGGCACTTGGCTTAATCTAGTGATTAAATCACATCTTTCTAGTTTAGTGGTTCCCAATTTGGTCCTGGTGACCCTCAGGTGGTCCACATCCTGGCTTTATCAAAGCCCTCAATAAAGCCGAACCAGGAAATCAATAACTGCTGGAGCAAAAGATATGGACTGGATGAGGCTCCAGAGAACATTTTTAGTACGTATCTAAAGCACAGGTTTTCCATCATGTCCATCCTGTTCACTCCATTTTTTTGGCTGTTCTGGCTTCAAGCATGTCTAGGACATGTTAGCATGCTGTAGAACCTTTATTTGGCTGCTTCAGGTGTGTTGGTAGCTGAGACAGTGCAAACATATGGACTGGTTAGGCCTACACAGATTGGGCTGAACCTAACTACCCCCTACTCTAGTCTGAGCAGAGTCCATGAGGCTCTGCATAGCAGGGGTTACAGAGGGTCCACAGTCTCAGCAAACACACACTGCCCCTGTCGCCATGTCCTCCTCGCCTTAAGTGCTGGAGCGGAGAGACTGGAATTTAATTTTTACTATTATATTTAGGGTATTTGGCAGACATGACCTACAATTTGATCATTTCTTACACGGGTAGGTGAATGTAGCATTAGGAGTCTTGCCCAAGGACTCTAATTGGTATAGGGCAGGGTGCTTGCCCAGGTAGGGGATCAAGCCCTGGTCTACAGTGTGGGAGGTGGAGATGTTACTACACTATACCAGCCACTGTGTGCTGTGTCCTCCTCCCCAGCATGGTGTTTCTACTTACAGCTTGCTGCGTCATGCTACGGCCTCCGGCATGGCTATGGCACCACAGGGGGCTATTCCCCCTGTAGTGGGACACTACAATATGTATCATCATAGTCTGAACAAAACCTTGTATCTCCAAACTTTACAGGAACATTTCAGTAATTAAGTAATTTTAGGACCATTTCTGTTCTAGGGGATCTAGGGGATCATCACAAATTTAAAAACAATGCCAAGGGTGACTGGAGCTTTCAAATTCTGCAAAAAGGTTCAAAATGATGATGCAAGGTAGTCTGAACATCTTATAGATCACACTGTTACTGCACACTAATATTTCCAAACTTTTCTTGCAAGCTGTTGGAAAAAAATGGAGATGAATAGTGATGACTAACTGATGCAATGGCTGGCTAATACTGATTACGCTTAAGCTGAGCAATAGCTTTGTAAATGATTAAGCTCTTTTAGACGCTCAGTTTTTTTCTAGCAGCTGGACTAGGAATTCTGTATCACAGTACCCACTACGAGAAAGTCCTGTGTTCTGTAGGCTGCTCTGGATAAGAGTGTCTGCTAAATGGGAAGCCACTTTTGACTTCACTGGATAGGATCAAATAAACTTAAAATGTACTGCTAGCATATAGTACAGCGTATTACCATATTCTGAAGGGTAGCATCCGTAAGGCTACATGGCACCATCATAAGGCTTTTATGACACCTGACACAAACCTACATTTATGAACATTTATAAAGGCTTATTCAAAAGGCTGTAGTCATAAAGGCTGCTTTTGTCAGTTTCAATGTAATTTCGCCTCACGTGTTGAAATTAGGTTTTAGAAATGCATATGTAAGCTTATGTCAGTTCTCATGAAAGCTTTAGTAGGTGTTGCGTAGCATTATGAAGGTGATCAGCTTCCATAATTGACATCAAAAAGAGCAGTCAACTCACAATTTAGGTCATGGCACTAAGATTGTATCTTGGGAACTGCTCCGGTAGTGTGTGGTGAGAAGAAGGAGACCCCCTTGTCTGGTGTAGTGTTTGTGTGCATGTGTGGGAGTAGGTGTTGGTGGTTTCCTTTTTTTTAATGGGTCAAGGGTTGTACCACTTCACCACAATGCTCCTTTGCAGTGCTGTAGTGACTTCCACATTGCAGAGTATGTGTAAGGAAGGGGGGAGTTGCAGTTTAGTCTCTGAGGGAAGCCACTTCTGACGCCTTTATATATTTTTTTTACAATCAGCACAAGTGTGGCACCAGCTGCAGGTTCTTTCTCCGAGATTGTTCGGGCAGGCCGGGGAGGGATCGTCTGTTTGAAGTGGTGATTTACGTGTGGCCGGTGGCCGTCTCCTGCTGTGTCTTTGATGCTGTTTTTAAAGCATCCACATTTATCACTTCAGCCCAAGAAATCAAGAACCGCATGTGTGCTGATATTTCTGTCACCAGAGCCGGTGACCTTCAAGCAGAGTTAGACACTGCTGCTGCACTCGTACCAACATCACACACTCTCTACCACACCACTGCCATGTTAGTGTCACTGCTGTGCTGAGTAGGGTCCAGGGGGTCAGGGGGTCATTTAGTAGGACAATGCCCCACTATGCAAGCATTATGCCCCACTACACCCATGACTTCTGTAGGGGCGAGTGAAGCTAAGCTTTGTGCATGTGCACACCTGATATAAAGCTATTGATTAATATTTGGCTTGCATGCATCTCTTTTTTACTGGAAGCATGTTAGGGGTGGACTGCATGGTGTGGGGAAGATAAATTAAGTTGATGTTTGGTGATTTAACATACTATCTTTATCGGTTTAGCTTTTGGTGCTGGATTTCCACCACACGGCCCCCCACTCCCCTCCACGAGCCTGGAACTGTCCACTACCCCAATAGTACCTGGTCAGCCGAGATCCCTCCCAGTGGATAATGTTGAGGTGGGTTTACAAATGTCCAACAGATGATACACAGTCAGTAAATGTGAACCTACAATTTGCATCTACACACTAATATACTAAAATATAGGTGCCAAGAGGGTTCTGTGGGGTGATGACACAGGAAGAACCATTTCCTTAAAGCAGTCACCCTTAGTAGAGACCAAACACCAATCTGTAAGGACTCAAAAATGTTAACTTCGGTTAACTTCAACTCACATCAGACTTAACCACAATTAAGTTAATAAAATTCTGTAATTTTTTCATGTTCAAGCCATTTAAGAACCAGTGTGGACACATTAAAGGTGAAATAGAATGGAACACTGAAACTGTAAGATTGCCATAATCAATAAGGAGAGTTTGGTATATAGAACTGACATAACATGAACCTCAAACTCTGGCATAGGGAGTAGCAACTTTAACTTACTTTGTGTTGACGTTGAGATCAAAAGCAAGTAGCTAGTATAGGTAATGCTAGCTACTAGCAAGCTTCAAATAGCTAACATTAGCATAGCTAACTAGTTTGAGGACCTAGTTTATTTGCACAGAGCTTCATTTTATTGTATCTGTGTCTGTTTTGACGTTTCTTTCTATGTGATCTTTGCAGTGTCACACTGTAAGCCAGCCAATCAGAGCAGAGCTCATCAAAATATTCATGAGCCCACCAACAAAGGGGAAAACAGCTCAATTAATTTTAAAGCCAAATCATAAGGATGACGAAGGGCATGTGAAACTGCATCTGGACGTTTTTCACACCAACCAGTCACACACCTTCTATGTGGACACCAGAGAACAAAATGACATGCTGAAAAAATAAATGACATGCCTTCTGTGGCACCTTTACCTATTGAAGTCATGATTATCATTTACTAAGTACTTCTTCACATCTAGAACAAACTGACACTGCCAGATTCTGGGTATCTTCCAAAGTGTTGCTCTACCAGGTATTAGAGCTATGTTTAGTTCCTGCTTATTTACTTCATCGTTTTTCCTGTTTGGGGCTTTTAGCCTTGCGTGTCATCTTTAGCATGTGACATACATTAGATTGCATGACTGACCTGGTCACTCTGAGAATTCCCCACTACACTAACAGAGCAATTGTGGCTCATTAGGCTAATGAGGCATCATCCAGACTTTTGAAAGATATGCTCACGTCTGAGAAACAAGGTTTTGTCTGTAGACGGTAGAATGCCCTGAGCACTACCTCCAACATTCTGCTCTGATGAGGTGGCATGCTTTAGACATCTGGTTTCCTTGAAAACATTCGTGTTTCTCATTTCTACATCTAAAGTTCATATGTGCCTATCTATAGGACTTCTCTTAAACTGAAAAGATGTGTGTAGAACTGCACTCAAATGTGTAATAGCACTTTCAAGATTAGCTACAAGTTCCAGGAAGAGAGACGTAATGTGTAAATAATGCTGGTACTGTTGTGGACGTCATGTGCAGCAGTGTTACTGGTGCCATTCTGTTGTAGGCTAGGGGTTAGTTATGTGTGGTTGCTTTCCTACCATCAAGCGGAGGTGTTTGGCTGTTGGTGACCTGCCCCATTCCGCCCCATTTCAGCACCACTGAGCAGCGGTTCTCCCCTGCTGGCATGTTCAGTAAAGTAGCACGTATCTGAAGCGTCATGTTTTCCACGTCTTCTTGTTCTATGCTGATGCCATAGTATTATAGCATAGGCCATTAGTGATATCGATCCTTATCCTGAACAAGTCGGAGGTCAAAACACATTTTGTTTGGGGGTTTGTATGACCCTGTACCTTAATTATGGTAAGTTTATTAAAGTAAATGAACGTACATCCCATTTTGCCACCACCAAAGCAATCATAGCACTGCCATAAACAAAAGTTCCAGTAGTGACTTTCAGTAGTGACCATTTTAGCTAATTTTGAGCAGAATTTAAAAATGTTAGCCAGCACATGATTAGCAAACGCAACTCTGAACAGCTGAGTGCCCATAAAATCATAACATTTAAATTAAAACACAAAAAAGTCAATTCTTAATGCTTTACACTGATTCTCAGACTTTAAGATGCATTTACTTCAAAACTGTGGGATCTAACTGCTAACCATGCAGCCATGAAGGACAGGGATGCAGTCTCACTTCCTGGTCTAAAGTGCAGGGGCGGGGCTAAAATAAAGCTCCGCCTATGAACTGGAATGCTTTGTATTTCAGTAATGACATCAAAACAAGGGACAGAGTTTTTTTGGATAGGCACATTTTTTTTCACTTTACAGGAGATACGAAAGTGATCTGTCCTAAAACAACATTGAGAAAAGAAAAAAAAGTATACAAATATAAGTATTATTTTCACAGGTGTGGATTTAGGAGTTTGGGACAGCCGCTCTATAGAAAGGTCCATATAAATGATAGTTTCTGTACATATTAAGCTTATTACTTTCTCTGCAATTTGGTAGAATGGTCTATATTCATTCCCTTCATTCCCTCATTTACTTCAGACGGTGTCTGACTGTGATCAAATGATGTCTTAACTATTGTAAACAGTTCCCTGTCAACAGGTATTTTCCAGATGCTTTTAAGACTGTCTTAGTGAAGCCTCTACTAAAGAAGAGTAACATGAATCCAACTGTACTAAATAATTTTACACCAATTCCAAACCTTCCTTTCTTAAGTAAGGACTTAGAAAAAGTTGGTTTCAGGCAATTAAATGTTTATCTAATATTCAAAATTTATATGAGAAGTTTCAGTCAGGTTGTCGTCCAAATTTACATTTATGGCATTTAGCTGACGCTCTTATCCAGAGCGACTTACAAGGTTAATCATATTACAGGTAGGCCGATGTAGTGTTAAGAGTCTTGCCCAAGGGCTCTTATTGGTGTAGCACAGCACAGTCACCCAGACCGGGATTCGAACCCCAGTCTCCCACATGTGGTGGGTAGTGGTGTTACCCGCTGAGCTACACCAACCACAATCATAGTACTGAGACAGCATTAGTTTGTGTTGTCAATGACTTTAGACTCACCGCTGATGTACAGAATCCTTCTATTCTAAGATTATAGCCCACCGTCTTGAACCCTGGGTCGGCCTCTCAGGCACAGTTTTGGAATGGTTTAAATCATATTTAACAAACAGATTGTTCCTGGTTTTGATGGAAAATTATTCATCAAAAAACCTTAGGGCCTTTGTTTTTCTCTTTGTACATGGTACCGCTGGGTGATGTCATTAGGAAACATGATGTTAACTTTCATAGCTATGATGATGATATGCAATTATGCATTTCCATTTCTTCAGATAATCTAGACTCGGTAGACAGACTTAGCCTCTGTATGTCAGATATTTCTCAGTGGATGCCACAGAATCTTCTACAACAAAATCTAGAAGAAGTGAAATACTGATTCTCGGTTCTAAAACTCAGAGAACAATCCTTTTAGATGCTTCTAGACTAGGTTCTTAAGCTACATATACCTAACCTGAAGTATGAAATCTGGGTGTGATCTTAGACTCTGAACTGTTGTATCTGTTTATCAGTCACTAAAGTAGCTTTATCATTTGAGAAATATTGCTAAAGTTCAGCCTTTTCTATCTCAGAGCGATGCAGAGAAACTTGTTTAGTTGCATTTGTTACAAGCAGAACTGATTATTGTAACACCACCCCTTAGTGTTCCAACTCGTGATCCTAGATCTGCAGATACTGACCTTCTGCACACACCTTCTGTAAAATACAGGAAAAGGGGTGTAGATCTCAATTACAACTTTACATCATCTCGGTACTTATAAATTGATCTGTCTTTGCCTCTTAAAACTGTATATTTTGTTGTTACTGAGGACAGCCATCTGTAAAGCACTTATAGAGCTGCTCAATAAATAAATAAAAATAATAATAAAATAATAATAATAATAATAATAATAATAATAA
>CM067474.1:59500596-59554765 GCA_034552555.1 Semaprochilodus insignis
TACATAATAATTATTATTTTTAAATTAGTGGGCCAACTACAGGATGCTCCTCTTTTCCTCCTGAAACTACTGTTTGACAATACTATTTGGCTGGTGAGTCATAGTGATCTGCAGCCTGTACTGCATCCTTTGAGGTTCTGAAACTGTAGTGGTCTGACTCAGGAATAGTGTAGTCTGACAGGTGTTTTGCTGAGCTGTCATCTTTGGTCAAACAGACCATTGGCACAATAACTACCGATACTCCTCTCCAGCAGTCACAAGTCTCTAAGCCCCACCTCCCCCATCAAGCAAAAGAGAAACTCTGACAAAACTTCTCAAAACTCGTCAATGAGAATGACGGTGCCAATGAGTCATTAGGCTAATAGATGGCGAAACGATAATACTGAGGAACATTTAACAATATGCAAAGGTGTGGAAGACTACACTTACAGCTGAACGTCAGAACTGGTAAATATCATTAACAACAGGACTTTAACTAGAACTCTATACTTGAACATCTGAGCTGTGTATTCTATATGCTGAACATCTGTACTATAAGATGTATGGCTGTTGTAGGTGTTCGCCTGAACACTAGCTGCTACAGTATTTTCACTACTATATATACTATATATACTATATCTACTGTTTACAACCACATACTTAACTGTCTTTCACTTTACTGTATATACTAGTAGTAATGTAGTAATGTGTGTAGTAGTTTGCTGTGAATGTCTGTACTAATGCAGAAAGCAATTAACACATGCAATCATTCTCCCAGGCTCCTTCGTTAAATCAATATCATACTTTATGCTCATGCAGTCCATGCACTCATAGTCAGTGCATGTCTAGCATGGACAGCAATCAGTCCAAAAGTGCTGAATCGGGAGTAGCCATGTGTGTGGGGGGAGGGGGGTAACTTAACCTATACCTATAAAACTAACATTTGACAAGAGCACCAGTTACCAAGATTACATTCACTGATATCATTTATATAATGATTTCACCATTGTTAGTATTCTTCTCTTCCATTGACTCGTCCTTTAGTGTTCTCAACTTCGTACTCAAGAGCTTAGATGTCTGGCATGTTGTGTTAGCCATACTGAGAGACACTACTTCTGTATGTGTGGCTCAATAAATATTGTCCATATCAGTCTAAATGTATCATCATTTATTGTTCCTGGTAACCTTTATCTTCCTTCCAAATACCATTTCAATCCCACACTTCCTTCTGGGAGCAACTCTTGTTTTGACGATGAGTGTACATTCATCCCTAACCCTTAGCTTAGCTTGGGGTTAACATGTAAACTTAGGGTAGAATGTACCATTATTGGTCATTGTAGAGTCATACTAAGCTATTCAGAGGCCTTAACTGACTTACTTTGAACAGTAAGTTTAAACATGGCTGCAAAGGGAAGTAAATAAAAGAGCTTCCTTAATCACAACGTGACTCTTCATGTCTTGTTCGGATTTCGTAAAGAGCATCATAAGTAATGCACCTGAATAGTGTAGGCACAATGCAATCTGTGACGCACTGAAATCAACCTACAGCAGGAAGTGAAACAGTCATAATAATCAGCCGTCGTTTACCAGTATCAACAATTTCAGTTCTCAGCCAAGAGGTCTTGGAGAAAATGATGAGAAACCTGTAGGTGTTTATCTTGTACAAAGCGCCGACAATCTAACGGGAGGAATTCAATTCGGTCAAGAAATTTAAATCAGCAGGTTATTTTAGGTGGTTAGAAATGAGGAAGAGAGAAAGCACAATGCAAATTTCCTTGTCATATCTACACCATGCATCTCCATTCTTCTTTCTACACAAGCTGAACACAGCGGCTGCCCTTTTCATTGTTCCATGATGACTGGACAAAAACAAATGACTCAAAAAATGGTTGTTATGTTATGCGACTGTTTTTGGAAAATTATGGAGACACTTGTTTTTGGAACAGTGGTGAAAGGCACATCTCTCTATATGGGACAAAACACTGCCTGAATGATTCTGAAAAGCAAAACTAAATGTCAATCTTCTGTTTTCCATGTCAGTGAGGAATTCAGCCACTTGGGTGACATCTGACCCCTTTAGCTTCTCATATGACTCAGCTCTTTTCAGCGGTAAAACGAGCAGGACTGGACCGAATCCCAGTGTCTGCATCGTTTCTCATAGCAGCCTCCGCACGGGTGTTCAGTGTTGAACCAAAACATGGAAAAGAATTCCATTTTAGCGGGACGTCATTGAATTAAGAGCAGAGCAGAAAAGGTCATGGGGGCTGCAGGGGGCGCTGATGGGGCCATGTAAAAATAAAAATAAGCTGGATCTCCGCTTAGTGATTTTAACATTTGTGAGTTTATTAAATCTGTTATAGCCACGTTTAAAAAATGGTACTCATGTAATAATCCTAGATATTCTTAAACACTAGTAAAATGTGATATATGTGACAACCAGGCAAAACTCTTGGCCACCTAGTGCCCACTCATTCTGTCAAATGTCAAGGGACAGTGGCATGCCACTCAGCAGTAGCTGCTGAGATAGCTAGCAAAATGAATGCGGGTCTAGAATGACATTTTGCATGTTAGTTATCGGAAATTAATGAGTAGAACAGGAGGTGGTGGATGCGGTTACTATCAACAAAGGGAGACCATGGACTAATAAAGTTTGAGAAGTACTCACAGAGTTTATATATATATATATATATATATATATACAGCTCTGGAAAAATACCTCAAAACGATCAGTTTCTCTAGTTGTACAGTTTCTGGGTTTGTGTTTGACCAAAATGAGCAGTTCTGTTTTATTCTATACACTACTGGAACCATGTCTCCCAAATTCCAGATCCAATATTGTATTATAGATCTGTTTATTTAGAAAATGACTAATGACGCCTCCAGAAGCCTGTTTTTTGAACCATGCTCGCTGTGCATTTCACCCCAGCCACCGCTTGCCAGTCTTTCTGTAGGTCACTTGAGGTCATCTTGCTATATATATATTTTGTATATATATATACAAAATTCAGCTTCTCTTTTTATATAACAGTGATAGTATAATGTATTCTACTGACAATGACTGAGACATTATCATTGAAGTAACGCTGTAAAAGTAAATCAGTTTATTTGTGCTGCAAAAATTATCCTATAATAACCCTAATGAGAATCTGTATGGCTTTACTGGCCAACACAGTTACTTAAACAACACAGAATACAAACAGTAAACAATTATTACAAGTAAATAACAGGACACAGCTACAAAGGCTGACAGGGCAAGGAAAATCAGGTGGCAGTGCATTTTGGCTAGCTCTAGGCTATGCTAACACAAATGAGCTAAATACTGGAATCACACTTTAGTTGCTGGCGTTGATGTTTGTTTAAAGGAAAGATCTTCATCTGGTACTAACCTTGTCATGTGGAGGTTCTGCACTGAGAGGCTGTTTAGGGAACCAAAAGCGATTCTTCTATGGCATTGTGCCATGAATGACCTCTGTGTAGGTCTATCAAAAGCTGTACTACTGAGAGAATGTAGCGTGACTGAAAGTGCCGAGGAACTCAACAGAATCCAGATCAGTACCTGGTCTATGATTTGAGGGAGCTATTGTGTCCCAGTGCACTGTAAACAATGGTGTTTTAGTTAAAAAGGTTTTTAAGTTCCTTAACAAAATGTAAGACACAGATACATTCAAATTACATGACACATGATTTTCAAATTGCAAAAGGTGCAGTTTTGTAATCTAGGATGTGATTACAAAACTGCAGCTTTTGCAATTTGAAAATCATGTGTCATGTAATTTGAATGTATCTGTTGAATATATCATTATCAAAATGTTGTCTTTTAATGTCAATAACACAGAGCTTGTGAGGTACACTGTAAAAAGTAAAACCTGAATAAGTTGTACTTAAGTCTAAAAATGACTTTGCTTGAAAGAATCGTTTGTGCTTTTTTTAGGTTGAATAAACCTAATTGATACTTTTTTTAGGCTGGACCAAAAAAAACAAGTGTACTGTAAATGTGTTAGGCTAATCAGATGCAACCAAACCTTTATGTTTTGTGGCATCACAACCACAACTGCATAGTCCCCTGCTGCACTTAAGTACAAAATACACATTAGACAATAAATATACACACTGTTGCAAGACAATGAATTAGGTTTACCTAACCTAAAAAACTACTCTGAATGATTCTTTCAATCAAGTCGAGTAAAACTTACTCCAATTACTTGTAACAACATTTTTAATTTTTTACACTGTAAAAATTGCAACCTTAAAAAATACTCCAATTTGTTACAAGCAACTCAGTAAAGTTTTACTTAACTTAAAAAATTACTTTGACTGAACGAATCATAGGTTCAAAGTAGTTTTTTTCAGGCTGAATAAACCAAATTGATTTGCTTGTAACAAATGAGAGTATTTTTTAGGTTGGACCAATGAAACACTATTTACAGTGTAAGAAAATTCAAGTCAAATTTGGATTAAATAAATGTAAAGTTTGCGTTAAATAAAAAAATTAATTAGTTTTATTTAACCCAAAAAAGGACTCTGAACAAAGGATTATTTCAAGCAAAGTCATTTTTTGAGTTAAGTAAAACATATTCAGTTATTTGTAACAATTTAATTACATTTTTATGTTGTATTTTTTTACAATGTAGCATTGACTGCTGTACATACTTATCCTAGAGTAGTGGAGTAAATATCTGAAATCTAAATTTGATGCATTCAACGCATAATAAAGCAGGGATTTTGCTGGTTTAATCAATTAGATTAGTCCAATTTTGACAGCATTCATGACTTCGTGTTGTTTTTGAGTTGAGGAAACCTAATTCAGTTGCTTGTAATAAATTAGAGTAATTTTTTAGGTTGCACTTTTTACAGTGTACAATATTAAACTTGCTGGCAGTTTGGTACACTACATTCAGTGGTCAAGCCTCAGATCAGAGAAGGTGGATATTCATATCTTCTTGGCCAAAAAAAATGGCAGTGGAATAATCGCAATTTAACTCACAGTCGCAATATTAGCCATAAAAATCGCAATTAGATATTTTTCCCAAATTTTTCACCCCTAGTAACCCATAATGAGCCAAGCCCTAATGAGAACCAGCACGGCTTTATTGGCCAAACTATATGACTTTAGGCAAGAATAGACTCAATCTGGAACCAATGAAACTTACGGTTCTTTTTTTACTTGCTTGGGAGGCTAGAGCTGCAGTCTCTTTGGTCATTTTATGCCAATCTAAAGCATCTAATCTGGCTAATAGCTACATAATTAGCATACTAGTTAGTGTAATGTAATGTCTGACATGACATGCTATGAAATTCTTGTGCGTACTACACTGTAAATAGTGCAACCTAAAAATGACTTTAATGTGTTACAAGCAATTGAATTAGTTTTACTGAACTCAAAAAATGACTTAGAAAGAATTGTTTCTTCCAAGTTAAAGTTTATTTTAAGTTATTCTCAGGTTGAATAAACCTAATTCATTTGCTTGTAACAAATGATTAAATCATTTTTTAGGTCGGACCAATGAAACACTGTTTTACAGTGTTGGTGGAACTGGTGTGTACATTAATAAACAATGCAGAAAACAAACAACAAACAAATAACACTAATGAACACAAACATACACCCACACCCAAGGGTAACAGGCTGCAGACAAGCAGCCAGTAGTCTGTTTGCACATGCAGCTCCAGGCTGTTTGCTAACCTGAAAGAGCTACATGATAGTATCACACAACAACACCACCTTTGCTCTGGAACCTGAGCAACTTCTCAAATGATAAAGAGTCAGTCACTGGAGTAGGATAAGCTGAAAGTCAGTGTAACCCTGAGAGAGGCGGGGGGGCGTTTCGTCATCGCCAGCCTGTGGTTTTGCAGCTGGATGAGAGCTGAAGCGAGGAGCTCATGCAGTCGTGCAGAAGAGACAGCTCGGAGTGTAATGTAGCCTCGCCGGGACAACGGCGGGGGAAACGGGGGCGCGCGTCGAGCAGGACGCACGGTCTGAACGCGCGCTGAAGGCACGGAGGATCGGAGCCGAGGGGAGCTCTTTGGAGGAGAACGCCGGAGTTGAAAGCAGGAGTCGTCGAACCTCCCTAAAGTTGTTTCATTTACTCCTCATTTAAAGCGCGCGCGCCGGGAGGCAGGGAATGAGCGGATGGACGGACTCTGGGGAGAGCAGTTGCTTCTGGAAGAGTGCAAAGGACGGAGGGAAGCGTTCGTCTGCCCCGGTGAGTGGACACTGGGACCACACCGGGGGTCTGCACGCGCCTCAGGGATGAGTCCTCATGGCTGGAATGCATTCGTTTCTAGCTAATGGGAATTAGCTGGGAATGGTTAGACTTCCATTGGCTTTATTAGCGTTTCTGAATAGGTGGGAATGTGAACTGTGCTTGGATTAAAAACAGCGCTGTTGTGGAAGAGCTGATGGCTTCCCATCCTTCCACATTGCAGGAGGGAACACATTAGGAGGTACAATTTAGGATGAGTGGGTGAAGAGGAAGTGTGGTATTGGGAAATGTGCATAAACAGTAGTAGTATATTTAATAATAATAGCCTAATATTAATAATAAGTTGTTTATGCTTTACTGATGCTGCCTATATTGGCATTGGCATCCACAATTGGCATGGACGTTTCTACAAACTGTTGAACCAGGGAGTAACACCTTTGCACTCTTGAGTGACCTCTGAAAACTAAACCATGTTAAGCAGACATCCAACTGTAGACTTGAAACGTGTCTCCAACCAACAGGCTATGCGAACATGCTTGCATGGAGCAGGCCCCCCCACCCGCTGACAGTGAGCTCAACATCTCGCTGGCTTTGCTCTCTTTCTTTCAGTGGACCCCCGCCTCTTAACATGCTGTGATTTCCAGAAGGGGGACGAAAATTGGCAGTGATGGATTTGAACCTAACGGTGATTGACAGCGGTTTGTTGGAGAGCGACCAATCCACCCGAGTTCTCACTGGCTGCTTTCTGTCCCTCCTCATTCTGTCCACCCTGCTGGGGAACATGCTGGTGTGTGCGGCGGTCACCAAATTTCGCCACCTCCGCTCCAAAGTCACCAACTTCTTCGTCATCTCCCTGGCAGTGTCAGACCTCCTGGTGGCCATCCTGGTCATGCCTTGGAAGGCAGTGACGGAAATCGCCGGCTTCTGGCCATTTGGGTCCTTCTGCGACATCTGGGTGGCTTTCGATATCATGTGCTCCACGGCGTCCATCCTCAACCTGTGTGTTATCAGCGTGGACCGGTACTGGGCCATCTCCAGCCCCTTCCGCTACGAGAGGAAGATGACTCCCAGGGTGGCGTTCGTGATGATCAGCGTGGCTTGGACGCTTTCCGTGCTCATCTCCTTCATACCCGTGCAGCTGAACTGGCACAAGGCTCAGCCGACAGGCTTCTCCTTGCCTAATGCCTCTGGAGGGGCGCCCCTTATGGACAACTGCGATTCCAGCCTCAACCGGACGTACGCCATCTCCTCCTCTCTTGTCAGCTTCTACATCCCTGTGGCCATCATGATCGTGACCTACACTCAGATTTACAGAATCGCCCAGAAGCAGATCAGGAGGATCTCGGCGCTGGAGAGGGCCGCCGAGAGCGCCAAGATACGTCATAACAGCATGGGCAGCAACTCCAACATGGACTCCGAGAGCTCCTTTAAGCTGTCCTTCAAAAGGGAAACCAAGGTGTTAAAGACCTTGTCAGTTATAATGGGGGTGTTTGTGTGCTGCTGGCTGCCCTTCTTCGTCCTCAACTGCATGGTGCCCTTTTGTGAGCACAGCCTTCCGTGCATCAGCCCCACCACCTTTGACATCTTCGTCTGGTTCGGTTGGGCGAACTCTTCTCTTAATCCCATCATCTATGCCTTCAACGCTGACTTCCGCCGGGCTTTCGCCATCCTTCTGGGCTGCCCGAGGCTTTGTCCAGGCAACAACGTCATAGAGACCCCTAGCCTAAATAAAAACTGAAGCGTCCCTCTGTCAGATCAGAGAGGGAACCTCACTGCGAGGCTAGCCTGCTCTAAAATGCAGCCCATGTCACAACCCTCAATGCCAGAACAAGCATCTGGACAAGAGGGGGGGAAGGGATTTGGGATTAGAACTCTGGAAGAAAGCCCTCCTGCCGTGCTGGGCGGCAGACAGAACAGTTGCACTGTTTCTTTTGAGAGGGATAATCCTTGTGACAGGCCATGCCATCCTCCGAAGACTGATGCATGGATGGCCTCTGAATCCAGCACCCTGCGGATATTTCAAGCATGAGCAAATTCTACATCTGTACCGACAACTTCATTGAGTGACTTTTGGGAATTTTCGTGTCTTTTCTCGGCCTGTTTTCCCAGTAGCTGTGTGTTTCACTTAAGGACCTTAACCATAAGAATGATCCTGAAATAAAGAGAATGTGTGCTTACGAGGGGGAGCTTTAAACACGACAGACACATCTGCAAAACGAAGAGTCTATATGCGTGAAGCGGAATCGAAACTCTTGACTTCTGCTAGGCAAAAAAACAATGCAATACAATGGGACACATTGTCTGTAGAGCCGACCTGTTTCCAGTTCTTAAAGGCCAGAGACCGTGCTAAGATTGAAATGTACAGTTAATTTATGATGATATCGACTGGAGAAAATGTATAGTTAATTTATTTATCATTGAGTAATAGACTGCCGTCTATTCCTGTGTAATCAGGCTCTGGTAAAGGACCTACGTCTATTTCATCTATTTCCCATTACGTGTCCCATAAGCCTTACTTTATTCATGCGGTGTTGCATTATGTCCAGGGTTGTTCCAAAACAAGGGGGCAGATGGTCAATTACGAGATGGTTGTTCTGTAATGAATACGTATTCTGTTCATTGGTGCCTGAGCTCCTCAAAACTCGAAGCTTTTCTATTACTGAACACTGACAGCGAAATACCAAGACAAACAGAACAGATGGCCATTAAATATGAATGCAGAGGTGGGAATCGGCAATGATGTATGAGTCCTGGTGAATGTGTAATGGGTCCATTATTGTTATGACCACATCTGTGTTCCGAAGATTACAATCTTACCTAGAACAAGGTTACCTGGTTGTTAACAATCTCTGACGCCTACATCTCAATAGCAAACAACACCATTTTAGTTGCTGCGTTAGTTGATGTGAGTCATGTGCAATACTGAAACGTAACTGTATGGTAAAACAGTGAACACAAAAGTGCTTTGTGGATGAGATGTTTGGTAGTCATTTTCAGTTCCAGACTTCACAAATCGTTACTTGCTCCAAGGGGACCTTATAGTTCAAGGGCCTGAACATTAAGTCAAGGTGTTTACCTAATGGAGGCCTATTTGGCCTATACGACTCCATCTATTCGGCTTCAGTGTGAGCAGCTCCTTTGCTCCAAACTTTCTGTCCATCTACAAGTCCATCTAAGTACACTTGGAGCAAGGACTCATTAGTGAATGTCTGAAGAATCGGAAAATCATTTCCTGTAGCTTAATCTCTGCAGCAGCAAGGCTGCAGGAATGTGTTTACAAGTTCATTATGCTTCAACATCTTACTGTATCCCTCTACATGATGGCAGAAATCACTACTGTAGGTGAACTATGCTCTATGAGTAGGTTGCACGATGTAAATGTACCGTTATGCTGTGTGGACAGATTTTGAGTAAAACAAAAAGTTACTAAAATCCTATACGGTGTATGAGTGGCTTCATCGGACCATGTGCTCTGATAAGGACAAAGGAAGTGCGTCGGCATTGGTCAGCCACGTATATATAGCTTTTAAATATAAAGCTTTGGCTTGAGTGGTTCTAGGAGAAAAAATATCATCATCACATCAATCATTTACAAAAACGTCTCCTCAGGCTGCTTTTCCACTGCACCAAGGCAAGAATACTCAATCTGGAACCAGTGGAATGGTTCTTTTCTTCCTGCTTGGGAGACTAGCGCTACAGTCTCTTTGGTCATTCTCTAAAGCATTCTCAAAGTTGGCTAATTAGCTACATAATTAGCATACTAGTTAGTGTAATGTAAAGTCTCACATGAAATGCTATGAAACTGTTGTGCGTATTAGGGGTTGCAGAGACTCATTGACTAGTTTACTGCTATGCGATGACATATTTAACCTTGACGTTGATTGAACGTGATTATGATACTGAAACCTGGATACCTCAGTGAAGAAAAGAGGTGAGGAACTTCATGGAGATTTCATGGTTTGTATCTCAGGTTTCCTGATGGTTGGCAACGTGATGGTTTGCTGGAAAGGGTTCCTCCCGCTCTACTGACCTGTGGTCTTCATTCTAACATTTCTCTGCAGATCTACAGTGATTTAAAGATCAGATACTGGTATCTCTGGTTTTACGAAGACTACAATAAAACATCATGTGTCATTGGACAGGGATTGTAACACCCGTCAATCCTGTACCTGTCAAGCCGTTTAGACACAAGTGAGGACACTTAGGGGTACGAATTTGCTAGATTCCTGATTTCCTGAAAGCTAACAACATGATCCAGGGCTCATCGGAAGGGACACATCAGGCGCTACTGAGCTGTGGAGTTTGGCTTCAACACAGATTTTTAAAGTTGGATTTTGAGAGTGGCTTGTTGCAAAACTTTTCCATCTCCTGTGGTTATATCCATGATGTTATCGGTGATTAGTAAGTGTTGACTCAACTTTCATAACAAAACTCGATGTGCACACATGGAGGCTAGCATAATGCTAATAGCATTAGTGTCAGTTTCCTAATTATCTTATATTAGCAAACTCTTTACAAAGTTATCATTCTAAAACAACAATGAACACAGTAACATACCACTCTGGGCCATTCTGGGCCGTACTGGTCATGTAATAGTGCTCTGTAATAGTGATCTTCACCTGGTTTCAGCTTCCACTTCAGGTGTTACCAAAGAATACCCTGCAAAAATAAACAGCTTATTGTAGCATGAATTCCCCACTGGTCTATGGTCTGGCGCTGGTTTAGCGTGGTCATGCTGGCTGGGCAGCATCCAAAACACAACCTATGTTGGCTTTGCTGCTGAGCAGTTATGCTGGTCTGTGCTGGCTTTTCTAGAGTAACCTTATTTTATCCATCCAAAAAGAAGACACCCCCGGGGGGCAGGACGTCAGCATGAAAGAAACCATGGCCATATGCATTTTTAGGTCCCAAAAGGAGGGCATGTTCTGGAAAGATAGAAGAGGAATAGGAGAACTCTACCAAAAGCCATAAACCGGGAACCGTTGATGCTGCCAATGGCAAAAGCACAGTTCCAGTTTTCTAGGGCTAATAGTGCCAGTACTTTGTGCGATGGAAGAACGCCCATGAGGAACAATCAACCGCAAGTTTTTTTAGGAAACCAACAAGGTTTCTTTTATAGCATTGCTCCGAATAGTCTTTCGGGCACCCTTATTTTTAGGAATGTGGTAGACAGACATAGTGACACTAGCCACCGAATAGGCATCAGTACTTTTTCTAAATAAACATCTGTGTTTGTTTACTTCCCATGCTCTTCCCATTCCGTTCCTTCCTGCATAAGTGCAGTCGGAGCTTCCCACTGCAGTTTCTTCTCTACAGAGAGGCTTCTCTACAGAAACGAGCACTGGCTGGATGTCACACACACTCTCGTCGCCGGCCCGATGAGACCTGAACGGGAAACAATAGCAGACAAGGGGAATTGGGCCTCAGCACCCCTTACGGTTTCATTAGTTTCTACAGCACCGTGTGACACAGAGCACAGCTGACATAAATACAGATAATAAGGTCAAGCCCAACCAGAGGAACTCCAGAGTCAAGTAGGGTTTTTTTTTTTAAGCCAGTCTTTGTGACTCTGCGGTAAATTCGAGTGTTCACAGCAGGGCCCTCAAAGTTGTCATTAGCACTAAGGCTCAAATTCAAAGCTCTCATGTTAGGCACAATGGGTAGCATATTGAGTGACTCATTAAAGACTAGATCCAGAGTGTCGGACCAGTATCGCAAAGAGTGAGTCACTGTGGTAATCCAATGCTGTGGTTGGTGTCTAGGCCACACTTGCAGGCGCAGGTAGCAATGGAAACACTTGGTGTAATTACCTTGCTGAAGTCCATTAGTATTTTATGACAAGCTCGGCAGGGAGGCGCGCTTAAAGTAGTGGCAAAAAAAGAGAGAAAAATGCCAGCTGGGTGTAAATCCAATTTTTGCTCTTTGAAGGTTGACACCTTAATACCTCACGTCACCACCTTCCTTGCAGCGATATTAGATTAACCATTATAACGCTATAAAGCAGTGTGATATAATGACAATGTCTCATTTTTCCTGGTTGTTCAGCACAGAGAACAAAAGCAGCCAAATTACCATAATAGAGAACGTATAAAAACCTTTCGTCATTTTTCTTCTCTGGTCACGACACATAGAAATAAGAGAGTATGAAAAGTGCTGTTTTTTTTTCATATGTGACCACTTAATGTCAAGGTCAGTGACTAGCTTTGGGGAGTTGTTATTCATTCTAAGAGAGAGACAGAGACAGAGACAGACAGAGATATGGAGAGGCACTTGCATAACCAGTCTATTAAGGCAGTTTTTCAATGTCACTTTTGGGCAAAATATTGCAGAGCTTTATTTCTGTAATATAGACATATTTGCACACTATGAATATGTAGATATCACTCATTGTCAAAAGAATAGCTGCACTCAGAAGGACTTGTGGGATTGCAATGCTATTGGGAAGATAACGGTTAGCAGGAACAATAAATGATGATACATTTAGACTGATATGGGCAATATTTATTGAGCTACACATACAGAAGTAGTGTCTCTCAGTATGGCACTGGGTCGTCTTGTTTGCTAACACAACGTGTCAGACGTCTCAGCATGGAGGCTCGTAATGGAGTCCTGTGATAATCCATCCCATGCAGCTTGAATATTCTCACACAGTTCCTGCAGATGTTGCGGCAGGGGTGGAGGTGGAGTGACACCAGGCCTTCTGGACATGTGATGCATGACAACAAACCATTCATCTTGGCGCTGAACATGGAGCCTCCACACACGGATTCGTTGGTCGTCTCCACCAAGACAAAAGCGGGACTCGTCACTGAAGATGACCCGCTGCCATTCTGAGTCACTCCATGACAGTCTGGCACGACACCATTGCAGACTTTGGTGATGTTGACGTGGTGTTAAGGTCAGCCATCATAACGGTCTGCGTTTATAGCCATACAACGCAGCATGTAGTCCTGCGTTGTGCAGCCGTCTGCCAATGCTGCTGGCACTAACAGGATGACTCATGAAGGGCATCACTGCTCACTTAATGTCTGCAAACATGGCTATTGGGTCAGTCAGGTATAGTGATAAGGCCCGTCTTTTCTTACGTCTTATGCACAGCCGAGTGTGAAACTTGAATCATTAGCATGTCTCACAATGTCAAACCTACCCACCAAGTTTCATTCCTGTCGGTTGATTCCTCCTGCATGTAATCTGTACAACTATGCTTTTGATGATGGGTGTGTGTGTATATATATATATATACCTCAGATTGCCCCCCAAACAAAGGTGCATTCTGGGAAAAACAGGGGAAATGAAAATAAATGAAATTTATTTTCTGAGCTTTTAAAGAAAGTGGGGCTTTGCACAATTAGACTTTGCTTTTTTATCTGCTGGTCATTTTAGAGATAATCAAGCATCCGGTTTACATGTTTTAGTTAACCAATTTAATGTTCCAGTAATACATATTCAGTTATTTCCATCTTTGTTGTCTTATTGACTGGCACAAGCACATGCAACTGCTGTAATGTGAGGTTCAGCTCATTGTGTGACTGGTCCAGGTTATGTTTGCCCAAACGCTTACATGTTGTACTTCATTATATAGCAAAACTGAGGCCCCTCAGACAATTTTTTTCTTTTCCTGTAATCATTTTGCAGATAGCAGCGATACAGTATGTGACAAGAGTTTAGACACGGCTACTCATAGAAGGGTTCCTTATGTTTATCTTAATGCTTTACTGTAGAATAAAAGTGAATACATCAAACTATAAAACAGCACTCATAGAATTATACAGCCTTATCCACCTTAAAATTATCCACATTATCCACCTTAAAAACCTCCAGAATGGAACTTAGATATAACAAGATGTTTTTCTAAGCAGTTTTGGACCAATTGTATTGGTCTGTCCATCATGAATATTCAGTAAACTGAAAGAGTAACTAGAGCTTTTAAACTATGCAAACAAAAGAGATAAAAGTTTTTTGCACAATTATATATATTAGAAGTGGCGATAAAGCAGAAATGTAATATTATACTGTTAAGTGTAAGCCTGTAGAGTCTTTAAGATAACTTGCCGTCCAGTCAGGAGAAAATGCTCATGCAGACCCCTCCAGATGCTCATTAAATCCCTCCAAAAAAAAAAAAAAGTCTTTACTTGAATTTCCTTCCTTCTTCTACAAAACTGACAAACATTAAAGATACATGGTTTTCTCATGACAGTGACAACATGCAAAATGAGAGCTTTCAGGCACGGCTTGTCATTTTTCTTCTTGTCCTGATTTTCTTCAGGGTTAATACAAAGTCACAGTGTGAAATTGGAGCCGGGAAAAACGTAATCAAGTGTTTAGATTCATCCCATTCGCTCCCACTTAAAAATTAATATATCACAATTGATAGTGTGATGGTACCAGAGCTAATGCATTTGTAATAGGTCATACGAAATTGCTCTTGACAGAATCATGAGTGGAGCGAGGGGTGGGCGGAGGTGGGGTGCAGTGGGCACAGGGGAAAATGTGTCAGCTTGTACGCGTGTTGACTGACACTGATGCATGTTCGCCGTCATGGGCTTGCGGTGCCTGTCGCGTGTCTGGGTGGCTCAGCGAGGCTGCCTGGGATGATCAGGGGCTTTGTTTTTCCACAGTGGGCTCATTCGAAGCCTCAGCAGGATCGATGGGACTATTAAACCTGCCAGAATGACCATCAGCTCGCTGCCCCTGTAAGCCCACCCACCCCTGCATGCCTGGCTGTGTTTAGAGTGTCCTCTGTTTCCTTGGTAGCATTTTATTTTACACATTGATGTATGTAGTAACAGACAAAGGTGTAGTAATCACAGTTAATGTTTGCCAGATGATTTGTGTGTAGGATAATAAAGTATGCAGTGAACTATGTGCTATTTACAGCAGTGCTTCAAAGTAGTTAAGACCCAGAATGTCCTGGAATTTGTCATACATGTTTCTATGTACTTAAACTCTCAGATAAAGGTGGTGTCACTGGGGTGGTACCCTCAAGGTGGTGTCCTCAGTACAGTGTAAGGGAATGTAATTTTAGCTTATTTGATTACAGCCATATTTTTAAGTACACTGTGTCTTGAATCCAAGCTTTTATTTACATTAAATTATCTCCCTGGAAAAGTGAATGTAGTGCTCCTTTATAAGTATATAATTGGATCTCAAGACCATTATTGTACATTTACTTAGTAGGTATCTTAATAAACAAAAACCTGTGCAGCTCAATTTTACCAGGATTTACTTTGAGCTTTGATGAATATACCAAGTGTTATTTGTGGGTACTACACAGTTAACTACACCTATTATTACCTACACCTATTACTACACACTTAACTACACCTATTATTACACACTTAACTACACATATTACTACACAGAAACATGTATGACAAATTCTATTATTACCTACACCTNCTACACAGTTAACCACACATATTACTACCTACACCTATTACCTACACTTATTATTACACACTTACTACACCTATCGCTACACAGTTAACTACATATATTACTGCCTACACCTATTATTACCTACACCTTTTATTACACATTTCCTATACCTATCACTACACAGTTAACTACACATATTACCACCTACACCTATTATTACACACTTACTACACCTATTATTACACAATTAACTACATATATTACTACCTATACCTGTTATTACCTCCACATATTATTACACACTTACTACACCTATCACTACACAGTTACTGCATGTAATAAATACTGATTTTTTTATGCCTCATTTTTTTTTTAATTAAAGAGGTCTGCTTCCCAACATTAGCCCAGCAGGCCTTAATAGTTGGGTTTGTGTTGGGGTTTGTTTTGTTTTTTTTTTCAACTAAAAAAATCATTTTTAATCACTGAAAATTTTGCACTTTCGGGCTCACTCGCTCTCGAGCATAGTCTAGTATGTGTACCGCGATGCAGGTCATACTAAGCGTTTGCTATGAACAAAATGAAAAGAGAGTCGTCTTCATTGTATAAATATTAACAGCTGGTCGTCACATCAGATAAAAGCAAACTGGTCATCAGCCCTGGTCCTGGAGGTCAACCTTACTTTGGACTGTAGGTCGAACCACAATCTGCCACACCTGCTCCAGATCAGTAACTTCTTCCGATATCCTTGTTTAGCTGGATCAGATGCATTATGTAGGTACAGGGAGTGGACAGCCTGTTAATTTCAGGTTGGAGTTAAACTCTGTATGAAAGTATGAGGAAGGCTGGTGTAGAGCTTGCAGTACTGTTTTGGGGTAAAATAGCAGGAGGACTGGCACATTGTCTCCTCGGGGGCACACTGAATGTTGATGCAGTCGTTCCACGGCAGCTACAAGCCCAAAACAAATGTCAGTGTCAGAGTACATTCTTGCCAGGCTATATTTTTCTTACAACAGTGTTGGCTACAGCAAAAACTCAGTGTACTGTTTTTGCGTTAATGTACTGTTAATTAACCACAAAGCAAGCATTGTTAAACATGATAACCCATCTCTGTTGCATGCAAGCAGGACTGGGTTCTTTGGGGTTTCAAATTTAGTAGTATTAGTGAGGCTTGGTTGGGTCTCAAAGGTTCAGGCCAGGTTTAGTTTTCAACTGCATGTTCATCCAGACTCTATTGTAGACCCAAGAATAGCTGTACACATTTGGTAGTTTTCACATATGTCACTCTTTATATCAATACACAACATGCAAATTATACAGCCGTCTACCAGGTTACAAACAAACAATTGAGTAAGCTTTATGGCTTACTAGGGTTGAACAATTTGGGAAAATATCTAATTGCGATTTTTATGGCTAATATTGCGAATGTGATTGAAACTGCGATTTTTCCACTGTAATTTTTTTTGGACAAGAAGATACGAATATCCACCTTTTCTGGCTTGAGGCTTGACTCTGAATGTAGTGTGCCACACTGCCAGCAAGTTTTATATTGTACACTGTAAAAAGTGCAAGCTAATAAAAATACTTAACTCAGAAAATGACTTTGATTGAAAGAACTGTTCCTTCAAAGTCCTTTTTTAAGTTGAATAAACATTGTTAATTTGCTTGTAACAAATTGAAGTCATTCTTTTGGTTGGGCCAACGGAACACTTTTTACAGTGTATTACCATATAGCCAAATTACTGATAGTGATACTATAAAATACAGAGCTGTTTTTTTCCTAGAGAACTGGCAAATGCATCCAGGCATCACTTAAACTTATTATGGCATTTAAATCAGGGAGTGCACCATGTAGGGCGCAATAACACAACTCCCCGCTATGATGAATCTAAGCAGCCATCAGGCAGACTTCCCCATTAATGCACCCTGATCCTCGCGGCCCATTCACATGTCAGGAGCAAATGCTATGAGCGCCTCATGCCTCGCACCCTACCAAGGAGACCCCTCGGTGGGATTTAACAGGGATGAACAAGTTCCTCTTGAAAAATGAAAACATGCTTGAGTTGATTTAGTGCGATGATACAAAAATCAATTGACCGGGAAAGACAACTCATGTATAAACAGCTGCAACAAGCTGCCGAATTGCACAGGCAAGTGTGGGTTAGGGTTAGTTTCAGGGTTAATGCGTTATTGCAAATCTTATTTTTATTAGTTTAATACAGGGCTTGTCAGTCATACTTAGCATCAGGATTAACTGTAGAAAATGGGTCATTCAAACATCTGATATTAGCATTTAGATGGCTCAAATCAGCTTACAATAGCCCTTGTTAAAAACGTCCCACTGAACCTGTTGATGCCCCCTCGAAACATCTCCGTATGCCAGGCGATAAACGCAGAATTTGGCCAATGAATACTGGTCATGATGTAAATTAGATGCGGACGGATTGGCCTTTCAGAAATAGGCCCCCTCTGCCCACTGAAGGACGGCGGCGAAGGGAAGCTGTGTCATGTTTGAATGGATGAAATGCTAATGCGCTGCCCTTTGGGCCTGTTTCTGAAGTGCTGCCTGTCCAATCTGACTCATCTCATCACATCAGTGCCAGTTGCAGACAGATGCCCTCTATCATTATAACAAGCAACCAGCGTCAAGGGAGAGGGCCGGAGACCAGAGAAACGAGTAGAGGAGGGAGAGAGAGTGCGCGAGAGAGAGAGAGAGTGCGAGAGAGAGAGAGAGAGAGAGAGAGAGAGAGAGACTTTGAAACTTTGAATTACAGCTGTCACAGTTAAACTCAGTTACATGATTAAAAATAATAACTGATTAAAATTTACCATATCAATGATTATTTGGAAGTTTGCATGATCATATGCACATTTAAAATTTCTATAAATGTTCCATTAAAAATATGTGCTCATATATATATATGTATATGTCTGAAACGTAACAAAATGTAACATGACAATGATTAGACAAGTTTCTGGATGTAGTCCATCAAAGAATTGCACAGTTGGGGCAGATTTAGTGGATGCCTTCCCTGGCACAATTCTGAGAATTTCCTGTAGACTGGGTTTTTAGGCACAGCTGGTAGACCTGTATGACCTGTATATTCCATACAGCTGCAGATTCAGCTACTTCCTACAATCACTCCTTTTAGCCAATTACTAACATTTGCTTGGTAGCCATTTTCCACACATGGAACGAGACATTCGCTGCACTGTACCACCTCTTCTCAGTCTATGTATCTCAAGATTCAAGATTCAAGATTCAAGAGTTTTATTGTCATATGCACAGCATAACAAGAAGTTACATTGTACAATGAAATTCTTACTTTGTAGTTCCTCCATTCTCGACAGTCTTAAAAAATAAATATCAATATAAAAAGGAGAGAAAAATAAGAAGTATAATATATATATATATATGTATACTGTACTGTATGGATGCAGTGTTCTGTGTTTTTGTTACTTGTCATACGTGTTGCTCTCACCAAGACAAATTCCTTGTATGTGTAACATACTTGGTGAAATAAAGAGATTCTGATTCTGATTCTGATTCTGCATGTGCAAGTTTTGCGTAAAGTGCATATGCATGTGTAAAATGTGCTGTGCAAGTACAAAAGTAAACAGTATGGTGTAGCAACAGAATATGTATTGGGCTCATATTAATGGGTGCATGTCAGAGTCAGAGTTCAGCCAGTTTCAGAGCGGAAGGGGGGAGGAGGTGTTCACAAGCCTGATGGCTTGTGGATAAAAACTCACACACCCTGCAGGTATAAGCTAAAACTATATATATAAACTATATATATATATATATATAGTTTGCATGTTTTCCCTGTGTCCATGTGGGTTTCCTCCTGATGCTTTGGTTTCTTCCCACAGTCCAAAGACATGCTTTCAGGTGACGTGCTACATTGCCCCTAGTGTGAATGTGTGTTGAGTGCGTATGTCTGTGTGTCTGCCCTGTGATAGACTGGTGGCCTGTCCAGGGTGTTTCCTGTTTTCCGCCCATTGAATGCTGGAACAGACTCCAGCACCCCCCGCCACCCAGAGGGATAAAGCGGTTTAAAAGGTGTATATGTGTGTGTGCAAAAACCAAAGCGATAGTGTTTAAATATATAATAATAATAATAATAATATGTGTGTATATATTCCTAAGCATAAGCAACCATAGGTTGAAAAAGTATTCAGACACCACAAATTATTAATAACGTAACACTTCATACTTTTCTGCAAAGCTGAACATTACAAATTACAGCTTTGAGATGTCTGTGGTAAGAGGTAATTAGCTTTTTGCTGCATTGTGGTTCAGTTTTGGCCCATTGTTCTTGGCAAGCTTCCTTCAGTCCCCCAAGGTAATGAGGGTCCCACAAAATTCCCCCATAAATTTTTAGTGGGATTGAAGTCAGGCAGTTGTCTATACCTTGAAAGCACCTTCATCTTTTTTTAGAAATCAGTCTTGAGCTATTTTGGCTGCATGTTTGAGGTCATTGTCTTGTTGAAGTGCCCATGCTGGCAGATGAGATTCATTTCTCCTCTAATATCTCTTGTTCAATTGCTTGAATCCTATTTTCTTCAGGTGATGTGTAATGGCCCAGTATTGTTTACAGAGAAGCAGCCCATATCATGATGCTCCCACCACCATACTTCACTGTGGGTGTGGTAGGACGTAACACACAACCCTTTGTCTGAACAGAATGACCTGAATTCTATTTTTGCTTCGTCTGACCACAGCACATTCTTCCAGAAGAGTTTTGATTCATCTAAATGCTTGTGTGCACATTTCAGCAGATATTTGAACACCCCTGCTCAGATGACATTTATGTTGAAAATAGATTGACACGTCTTGAATATTTAAATACCTAAATATTAGTGCACTACTTAAACCTAATGTTTAACTTTAACTTTCTTATTTTTATTTATTTTCCCCAATATGTTAATTATTAGTAAAAAAACAGTAATTGTGCAAAAATATGTGCTCTTATTTTCACTTAGAAAATAGTGAAGGCCTTGATTCCTTGTAAGGTTATACAAGTGTTGTTATTGTTTAGTTGAAGGGGAGCTTCACTGATTTTGAAGCATTTATAATACTAGTGAGTTTTAGATCAAGACAACTACACTACTGAGAGCATATTATAACAAAACGCTCTCATTACGTTAATGACATAATAGGGGGATTCCACTGCTCTTCTTTCTTAAATAATTCAGTAATTGAAATGTAAACAAAGTCATTCCTAATGGCTTAATGTAAAATGATTCACTGTAAATAAACATACTGACTCCGATTTCTTTGCAGTGGTGGTGATGATGGGAACCTGGGGTCACCATGTCTACAGCACAAATATAGACATTTTATTGATGATGCAAACCCAGGAGAAAAAAAGGTAGATTGAAGTAAACTTAATTTACCTAGTACACTTCCTTACACTCATGATTAATGTACTGAAGTGTCCTACTTTCAATATACTGACTTAGTACTTAGTATGATAAATATATATATCATTAATGTGGTTAAAATATACTAAATATAACTAATTGTATTCAACTGTCCTATTATATATATATATATTAATTACATATGAAGTACATCTTAAATATATATTAGAAGTATACTTAAAAATATACTTGTAATTATTACATATATATGTGTGTGTGTGTGTGTGTGTGTGTGTGTGTGTGTATACTGTATATTGCTTATATTTAGCATATAAAACAATAATGTGCTTGAAATGTACTTGCTTAAAGTATATTTTTAGTACATTAAAACATATATTTCATTTTTACCTTGGAAACCACCAGTGAACCTACATGCATCTTTATATGTGATGTTGATGTAAAATAATCATAAATAAAAAACATGTTCTCTTCCCAATGGATAGATTTTCAAAATTATATGTTTTAGGCCATATTTTTATCATAGAACTATCATAAGACATAGTATCTCAGTGTATTCATAACTCATTCATGGAATAACTTTCTGTGAGGGAGCTTTTCGAGCAGGAATTTAAGGCCATTTTTAGTTTGGAAAATAATTGGTAGGTGAATACAATCAGACGCAACAGCAACAGCCCACATGCACATTTACAAATACGCAGACATTGTAGGACTCAGATAAGGACGCACTCTACTGTCAGCGTTGATTGTTCCCCTTTGTGGAATTCCCTTACCATAGAAGACGACTGCTACCTCAAGTGCCAGTTGGATCGACCTACTTTTCAAAGAGTGCAGCCGAGTGTGACTGAGGCTCCTACCCGCTTGTGACATTCAGAGATATAAGAAGGACATTCAGCTCTCGAATGATGACAGAGTAGCTCTCAGGCATCACACATACCTCAGAGAACAGCTGAGTGCCAAGATTCCTGCTTTGGGAATCACCCAGTAGAGAAAAGGTAAGACAAAGGGAGGGTAGTCTCAAACGAACAGGTCAAGAGAAAAGTCCTTGCAACCTACAGAAAGATTAATTACCAGCAGAACATGTAGTCTATTAGAGATATGGGTCTGCATGCTGTCCTCCAGAGAAGAACACTAAGGCATGTGTGGGCTTAGAGGTAATGTTATGAGACCTACTTTTCATCCCTGCCTTCATTCCTTCTCCAAAATGGTAGCTTTACAGGGAGGGAAACACGTGTTCACTTTATATGTCAAGTCATATTTATTTATATAGCACTTTTTACAACTGATGATGTCACAAATCAGCTTTACAGGGAATCCAGGTCCAAGTCCCCAAAGAGCAAGCCAAGCGCAACAATGGCAAGGAAAGACTCCTTCAGAGCAAGAGGAAGAAACCTCGAGAGGAACCAGGACTCAAAAGGGGAACCCATCCTCCTCAGGTCAACACCAGATAGCAACAAACACAAAAAAAGGATCAGAGCTTACATTATAAGGAATGAATAGAAGAAGTGTTGAGTGTTTTTGAGGCAGGGGAAGTAATGTCAGATTTGTCTGTAATTAAATAGCAGAATCGTGATATGACTTCAGTAGGCCCATAGCATAATCCCATAGCCGAAGGATGGTCCAAAACACCTTAAGCAACTGAGTGGAACTTGACTGTGATGAAAGAAATGACAGGTGGTCTCGGATTTCTGGTAGATTTAATTCCAGTTAATTTGGAACCACTCCTATTATTCCATTTGTTCACCCACAATGTAAAGAGCAGCTGGCACTTTGTTAAATGTGGGGGAAAAAGACGCTTTGAAAGTCGACAGCAGGGTTATGAAAGTCAGCAGTGCTGCTTCTGACGTGGAGGAGTCTGCTAAGTGAGCATGAAACAAGATTGAAACGTTACTAATCAAATTAAGGAATTTGTTCTCCAAGTGCATGAGAATGGAGGATTATCAGATAGCAGCCGATGACACTGACAACTTAACAACATGCAGCAGATCCATGTCCATAACAGTTTCAAGCTGTGCAAACATTTCAGTGCTTGAACGCCAGCTCTGAAATTAGTTGCACTGAAGCCCCTATAGAAGGAGGACTTTAAAATTTTCAGAACTTCAAAGGAGGTGGTAAACAATGGGCTAAATCTGGCACTGTTGGAAAAATGCTTATGTCAGATGAGTCTCTGGGATTCAGCCGACCCCCCCTCCCTCTCGTGCAAGAGATAGGTCAAAAAAACACTCAGCCAAAGCCACAGGCACAGCTGCAAATGCTCTGAGAAGTGGATCCTGCATAGAGCACGTCCAGCACTTTACATCCCAGCCGGCCCCAGAAATACTGCTGTACTCGCAAAGCTCGTTCAGTCCTCTCCACTAAATCCCCCTTTCAAAGGTAACTTCAGTAAACAAGACAGTGTGGTCCAAATATAACATCTAAATCACTGACCGGTAACATTTTGATAGAAAGAGAGATACAGTGGGAGAACATTCAGAATTGCTGGATGTCAAAAAGGGTTCTTTAGTTGAGGCAGTAGTTCTATTTAGAAACATTTGCATGCCATTCTACACGCAACATCAAAAACATAGCTGCACCCAGAAGGGGATTGCAGTGCTATTGGGAAGGAAGATAAAGGTTACCAGTAGCAATAAATGATGATAAATTTAGACTGATATGGGCAATATTTATTGAGCTACACATACAGAAGTATTGTCTCTCAGTATGGTGTCAGGCCTAATGCAACATGCCAGACCTCTCGGCATGGAGTTGTAGAGATTCCTAATGGTGTCCTGTGATAATCCATCCCATGCATCTTAAATATTCTCACACAGTTCCTGCAGATTTTGTGGTAGGGGAGGAGGTGGAGTTACACCAGGCCTTCTGGACATCTTTGGTGACGTTGACATGGTGTTAAGGGCAGTCGCTGTAATGGTCTGCATGCATGTAGTCCTGCGTCGTGCAGCCATTTGCCAATGGTGCTGGCACTAACAGGATGACTCATGGAGGGTACAGCAATAAGGCCCATCCTTGCTTATGTCTATATGTATATAGAACTTGTTTGAACATGGTGCACCACAGAGCTTCTTCTAACGATAGCAGAACACTTTTTTGGTGCTATATAGAGCTATTTGTCAAAAAGGTTCTATAAATAACACAATCTCTAACGATTTCACTGGGCAAAGAACCATGAAATGCTTCTCAACGGAACTCATGTTTCTAAATAGACACATTCCCTTTATTAAAGAACCATCATTTGAAAGTGTGTAGCATTAATATGAACTTGTCTAAAATAATCAACTCATAGCCAGCAAGTAAATTTAGCATGGTAAGGAAAAAAGTCACAGAGTTTGTTTTGATTGGTCTACAATTTTATTCACAATCATATTTAGATATGATAAACCCAGAGATAAAAACTCAAACACTTGGTGTGAACAAATTTTCAGATTTATGCAGACAAGTTTGGGGATTCTCAAAGAATTGACATATTTCAGGGACTTACATTAATGAGATTCCACTACTATTACAATAATAATTTTTTTTTGTTTGCCTGCTTTAATTGTAAAGCGTCCTTGGGTATGGGAAAGGCGCTATAGAAGTTGAACCTATTATTATTATTATTATTATTAAGGAGAAAAAGAAAAAGAAGAAGTAGAGAAAGAAGAAGCAGAAGGAGGAGAAGAACCTTGCTTTACAAGACTTTCAGAGGTAATTATTGTGACTTAAAGGGAATTCCAGGTATGTTTCTACATTTCTGCATAATCCAGTGGTAAAGATGTAAACAAAATCATTCAGAGTGGTTTGGTGTGAAATACCCAGGTCTACAGAACAGAATCAGTATAACAGTGCTGGTGATGGTAACCAGATGTCTGAAGCATTTTGCTTCTCTAAAAGCTGCCTCACAGTAAGCTACTACATGAAAAGGTTTATGAACATGCTGCCTGATGTCTAACACGTTGTTTTACAGCAATTCAGAGAAGGTTTTGACCTAAAACATATATATTTAAAATCCATATATAGCGTCGAGGTACACTTAGGGTGTTGGTAGGTAAAACAGTCTCAATAAAAACTTTATTTTGGTGGGTTATTTTTGACAATATATATATTGACTGTATCTGCTTTGTAGATCCCACTGGTTCCACTTACCCCCATTGTAAAGAGTCTGTAGGTGTCAGATTTAAGCCGTATGCCTTTGTTTATGTCTAAATGCCTGAATTATGCACAAAATAGAATATATAATATAATATAAAATTGGAATTCAATTTTCAGGCATGTCATTAAACTGCACAATGTAAACCACACCACTGCTGTTGGAACCAAACCTCAAAAAATGATAACTTTACAGCAGAATAAAAAACATCATTTAATCTTTTAATGTAAGTCTATGGAACCAGATTTTTTCCCATGGAATTTTGGGCCATTTCTTAAAATCCTGTCATCAGGAAATTATGTCAAAAACTGAGAAGACAAACAAAAATGGACATATGAGTGGAGATATTGTGTGCTCTCTAGACTAAATGGTGAATCTCCGAATGCTCTGGAAAAAAGTCAACAGTAGATGACCATCTGTCCATCCGAACTGTAGCTGCTATTTATGTAACTTCATTCAAAGCTTATGAAATGTGCTCACAGGCTGAACTAAAAGCAAGCACAGTAAAAAAAAGGAGACCTGCGTATGTCCTGGACTGGAATAATACATTACTAATATCTTCAGCAAGCACGGCGCAAAGGCAGATTAAGCGAGTTAAAAGGATTTGTTCCAAGATGAAGCATTTACTAATTACAACCTTATAATTCCAGTTCCTTCTACTAGACATGCTTTTGTATTTGCTTATCAGTGTTGAAACATGCCAATAAACGCAGGCTTCAGAGCTGAGCTGTTTTCAGGAAGGCACGGAAGAGGCTGTCATGTGCACCACAGCGCCCAATAGAGATTGATGACTCAGTTAAGATAAAAAAAAGCCACTACCACGGATTTCAGAAGAGGACGTGCTGTGGCAAATTTGAGGCACAGCAGTGACAAATCCCAGGAGGTCACTCGAGAGAAAGCAAATATTTCTGTTTTCACAACGCTCCAGCTGTGGAACAGCGTAACAGCCGACCTCAAAGTAGTTTTTGGGGTTTAGTCCAAAACTATGGCTGTGGTCTGAAACTAAGCTTTATTCACTACTTTTAATAATGCATGATGTAATGAATACTTTCAGATACAGCCAAAAAAAAAACATTCAACACAATGATTAGGGTATAGTTTTGGACACAGCCCATAGTGATGCATTATAGCGGGGGTACACAGCTCCGGTCCTGGAAGGCTGGAGTCCAGCACAGTTGGGCGATTTATCTGCTCAAACACACCTGATTAGACTCAGCAGTTCATTGCCAGCTTTAGTGGGTGTGTTTGAGACGGGGAGCTACAAAACTGTGCTGGACACCGACCCTGCTGTTGTGCACCCCTGCACTATAGTGAATAAGTCCTATAGGCTGTGCCTGAAACTCGGCCATGTTTACTATATGATGCACTATATTGAGCTCTATCTGAAATGATGCCATATTTGTTATATTATAACACTCTATTTTTGACTGTGTCAAAACACTGTTTTGGGCTATGTCCAAAACAATAGTCTATTCTTTATGTATAGTGCTGTTTCTCACTGAAACTGAAATATTGACCTATTTACTACTTGGAAAAAATGAATAAAAAGCTCAATATATCAATTAGACTACAATTTTGGCATATTGCAAAGTATGCACCATTATGAAAAAGGCATAGACTGTATCTGAAACTATGCCCCATTTACTGTGTAGTGCGCTATATTAATCAATCTTTCTAAAGTAGTGTAAAATTAATAATCTTTGTAAAATAGTGAGGGTATAATTTTGGGCATAGTGCAAAGTGATGCACAATTGTAAATAATGTATAGACTGTGTCTGTCTTATTCAATGATGTAGTGCTTTGTTTTGGGCTACGTCCTAAACAACGCCTTATTCACTAGGCACTATATAGCACACTATTATTGCCTATGTCCATACCTATGGCCTATACACTGTATATTGCACTATTCTGGGCTTGTAGTCTATGTACATATGTCTATGACATCGGTTGCCAACCTTGGTCTTGGAGTACTCCCCAACTCTATATCCCCTGCTCTGGACATCTGGACAGTTTTCCCACTTCAAGTCACAGAGGGCTTGTTAATAAGCTGATTAGTTGGATCAGGTGTGCTATAAGACTAGGGTTGGGAACCAGCATCCTATGAGATACTGTAGGTGAACCTTTTTAAAGACCTGCATAAAAGGTACAACTTCTATACCGGCTAAATGCATCACTTAATAGCATAAACACAAGCCAAAAAAAAAACATTAAAACAAAATAGAAACATTTATTTATTGTTTTTTTTATAGTCATTATGTCTGAACATGTGCACAATTTTTTGCTGTGTCCATAACTTTACCCTTATTCATTATATAGTGCACTATTCTATGCCCTGTCTAAAACTATACTTTATTCATTATATAGTGCACTGTTTTGGAAGATCTATCCATGTGCCAGCCCTGAACCCATTATTTCATTGCAACTGCTGCAAGCTTGGAGAATTTGAACTCTAGCAGCAGTCCCATTCAACCTGATTAGACACTAATTAAAGCTGTAACATACATATATACCTACATTTAGTCAGTACTGTTCATTTTAAATGCTATATATTTTCTATACAGCATCATTCAAAAGTTTAGACACGGCTACTCATAGAAAGTTCTCTTTATTCTTAGTTTAATGCTTTACTTTAGAATAAAAGTGAAGACATCAAATTATAACATAGCACTTATGGAATTATGCAGTCCACCTTAAAAACCTCCAAAACGGAACTTTACAGGAGGCTAAAACAGCTTTCTTTTCCTGCAGTGTAGGCTGATACAACAAGATTCTACTGGTCTGTCCATCATGAATATTCACTAAAATTAGATGTATGTGTTGCAGGCCATTGTTAAGACAGATATGATGTAGTTTGTTTGCTGTGTAATCAAGCTGAAGTTACCATGAGGGCAAATTTGTTTATATTTAAGGTAGCTACAACATACCGCTTGGCGGTGTAGCATTTTACAAAACATGTGACTTTATTTCTCATCAGGTTGAATGGGATGTTTGTCAACATGTGGTATAGCTTGCCCAACCCGGTAACAGTTGCTATGAAGGGATGCATTTCTGGGTGGACCAAGGAGGTCAATTATCAGCACATGTTTCTGATGACTGTCCAGATTAAGGTTGCAAAATTCCGGGAATTTTCAAAATTGGGAAATTTACCATGGAAACTAATGGGAATTAATGGGTAATTAGGGGAATTATCAGGAATGAATGGGAATAAAATGGGAATATTCGAAGCTACAGGTGAGAAACTTACATATAGTGGGTAAAACTATACTGAAACATAATCTTGGCTAAAATTGTTAGATATGATACCAAAACAGTTGAATAGCAAAGATGCTCCTCAATCCCAGGCACATGGCACATTACACACTGAAGGGCTAATGAGACCACACCACCTCCATGCACTGTTCATTCCTCCATCACATTATTTCTATAAACCTGACGCTCACCACTACTGAAAGCACACATTTAGACTAAAGGACTACCTAAAGTCAGGTAAGTTTTGACGAGGTTCATATTTTTATTGACAGTAATAGCATTGAAACATTTAAGCAACTATTAAATCAAGGCGTAATCTCACAGTTGCTTGCTATCTGGTAAATCAGAAAAGCTTAATGAGCAATTTCATATAAGAGACTAGTTTACCAAGGCTAGCAGGCTAGCAAGAGGTTAGCTTACCAAGGCTAGCATAGACTAGCTACCTATATTTTTTGCCTCAGCGGGTATTTGTAACCAAGAATTAATACTTATTAATTATTTATTTAACATTTTGAAGACCATTAGCTTTAGTGTTTTTACACTTTGTCATTTTATTCAACAGAAGAATGCCACGTGCATCATCTGATGTGTGGGGACATTTCACACCAGCTAATGTGGAGGGAAAGTCTTTGTTTTTGTGTAAATATTGTGGAAAGAGGTATGTGAAGAATGGCACAAAGCTTCAGCAACATATCAATAATTCCACTCCAGCAGAACATGCATCTGTTGCGTTGGACATACACATCCTCGTCAGTTGCTGGTGCCTCTGGCATGAGAGCATTCTTTGATTCAATGGATGCACTAACCCAGAAGAAAGCAGATGAGTGTTTTGCCCGAGCAATTTATGCAACTGGCTCACCCCTGATGTTACCATCAAATGTCTACTGGAATGGCCACTATTCACAGACACCATTCATGGGGCAGACTGCATTTCAGTCATATCGGATGGATGGTCAAACATCCGAGGACAAGGATGAAAGCAGTGGTCAATGACCTTGGGCCAGACAAGGTTTATGCAATAGTAACTGACAATGACCAAAATATGAAAGTTGCCTGGGCACAAGTGGAGGAAGCATACCCTCATATAACAACCATTGGCTGTGCTGCCCACACTCTCAATCTTCTCCTTAAGGACATCAAGGAACTGAAGACAATGTGCACACAATACAAGAGAGCAAAGGAAGTGGTGATAAATGCCAACGGCAAACAAGTGCTTTCAGCAATCTATCTCTCAAAGCAAAAGGAAAAGAAGAGTACCACACTGAAACTGCCCAGCAACACACAATGGGGTGAAGTTGTCATTATGTATGAAAGTCTACTGGAGGGAAAGGAGTCTCTGCAACAGATGGCCTGTGTCAGACTGCAGGCCTCGAAAGAGAATTAGATAAGAGAACATCCAAGAGAATTATCTTGGATGATGTGTTTTGGGAAAGACTAACTGGAAGCCTCACAATCCTCAAACCCATAGCAGTAGCCATTACCAAGATCGAGGGGGATGATGCCATCTTGTCACATGTCCAGTACCTTTTTGCTGATCTTAAGCAGCAAATCCAAATGGCTCTGCCCACTTCCCCCCTCCTCAAAGCAGAGGAAAAGGCAGTGGAACAATTAATGGAGAAGCGGCAAAAGTTCTGTATGAAGCCAATATATGCAGCAGCATATGTGCTTGACCCAAAGTATAACAAAGGCACACTCTCCCCAGAGGAGATCAACAGGGTCATCACTACTTTGTTTGACCACCTGAAACTTGATGTTGGCAAAGTTCTTGGTAGTTTGGCCAAGTATCGTACCAAGCAAGGCCTTTGGCAAGCCAGCACATACCAGCATCCATCTGGTGGAAAGGCCATTGTGGATCTGAGGCCCTTGCACCCATAGCCTCCATCCTTCTCCAAATCCCACCAACAGCAGCAGCCTTTATTTGATCTGATGTTAAATTTGATATTTTTTTTAAGAAGAAGGAAGGCGGCTTTGTTTGACATTTTGAATGACACTTCTTTTGTGAGGGGGTGGTGGGGCATGAGTTGCGTTCTATTGATTGTTTTTTGATTGAACTTTTGATTGTTCAAAGAAAGAATTAAGCATTTATAAAGTTCTGCTTGCAACTAACTGTGGGTCATAGTTATTATTTGTATTGTTATGCCTTCATGTCTGCTGTTGACAAAAAACGGTACATTGATGATAGTGTAAGACATAGTTCCTTTACATTATCCAATATTTTCTATTAATTCCAATGAATTCCCATAAATTCCCAAAGTTCCCAAAATTTCCATGGAAAGTTTACATTTTGGAATATTTCCAAAGTTCCCAAGCTAAAGTTCCCATGAAAAGTTACCGGTAATTTACTGGAAATTTATCGGACATATTTCACCCCTTTGCAACCCTAGTCCCGATCAGTCTTGCCATTACAATCAGAGGCAGCTGAGCATTAAAAGTAATAAAGGCCCTTGAGACACACATTCCAGCTGAGACGAGTCAACGCTGTTTTCGACCGTGACCCAGAGAGGCTTACCGAGAGTTCCCACAGACACCGCATTTATCACAGTGCGCAATCACGCTGCCGAGCGAGGAAGACACAACCCAGCGCAGCTTTGTTAATGTGAAATTAAAGCTTCCGAAGAGGACACCTCCTAAGGGGACATGCTTTGTATACATTGTGCCTTCCTAAAAATAGGTCTACAGCAGAGAGCGCCTCTTGGTTCAGCTGGGCAACACCGTGACCCATTTGCATAGATGACTTACTCCTGGTTGGCTGAGAGAAGCTATGCTGAAGCGTAATTCATGGATGAATTCATTTGATGTGGTTGTATTTTTAGCACGCTGGTGATTTCAGTTCCTCTTCTTTGCCCAATGAGTGATTTCTAATGGTCATGACCTACTAAGCCATCACCTCTTGACCTTTCGCTCATAAAAAAATAAAAGGAGCTATATATGAGAACATTTGCAGCCTGGGGATCAAAGTCAGTGAAGTGCAAGCCCTCATTCAGCAAAACAACGTCCACTTCTGCAGCATCAGGGCTACATAACTGGACTCTGCATTCCCTGATGGAGAGGCGCAGGGACGGCGATATAACATTCTCAGACAGTAATAGCCGGGGGTGGGGAGGGGAGGTCGTCCAAGCTGTGATCTACAAAGAGCTCAAAGATGGAGGCCTCTTTTCACTGTGTTTGTTTTTTAGTTCAATCTCTGAGCACACTTAAGCCTAAGGGATATAAAAGCAGTAGCCTATTTATTGCCATGACTAAAAATACATTTTTGTGCTATTTAATAAGCACACTGTTGCACCAACAGACAGACGAGAAAGCTGTCAGTCACACTCAGTAACAGGGATTAGTGACTGCATTCTCTATATGCCACAAAGGGCAGTGATAAGTTCAGTATACCAAACTGTGCAAGCTAATGTACATGTACCCCGAAACAGTTCCATTAAGTCAGCATCAAGTCATTAGAGCTTCCCTTGCTGACAGGGATGAGTTGTTCCAGTATCTAAATGGTACCGGGTGATGTATAGTAATAGTTCAGCGTAAAATGCAATATGCAAACATATAAAACAGCAAGATTTATACTACACGCGTCATCAAAAAATAGCTGCACCCAGAAGGAATCAACCAAGGATGGGCCTTATCACTGTACCTGACTGACCCAACAGCCATGATTGCGGACATTCAGCGAGCAGTGATGCCCTCCATGAGTCATCCGTTTAGTGCCAGCACCATTGGCAGACATGAGAGACATGCACTCAGACCGTTACGATGACTGCCCTTAACACCACGTCAACGTCACCAAAGTCTGCAATGGTGTCGAGCCAGACTGTCATGGAGTGACTCAGAATGGCAGCGAGTCATCTTCAGTGACGAGTCCCGCTTTTGTCTTGATGGAGACGACCAACAAATCTGTGTGTGGAGGCACCATGGTCAGTGCCGAGATGAACAGTTTGTTGTCCTGCGTCACACGTCCAGAAGGCCTGGTGTCACTCCATCGCCACCCCTACCGCACAATCTGAAGGACCTGAGTGAGAATATTTAAGCTGCATGGGATGGATTATCACAGGACACCATTAGGAACCTCTATAACTCCATGTCGGCCCGACACAATACCAAGAGACACTACTTCTGTGTGTGTAGCTCAATAAATATCAGACTAAATATCATCCTTTATTGTTCCTGGTAACCTTTATCTTCCTTCCCAATACCATTGCAATCCAACACTTCCTTCTGGGTGCAGCTATTCTTTTAACAAGGAGTGAATTAAGAAGGAAACAGGAAATGGTAAAATTTTACTTTGTCCTATTTAATAACTAACTTTTCTCGGGCTCCTATGACTCCACCTAACGCTCCCAATGCCATTTGCCAAAATCCACCTTGCCAGAATCAAATCAACCCATTCTTTGACTTAACATAGTGCGTAACACCTCCGCCTGCCATGCAGTAGACTGGGGTTCAATTTCCTACCTGGGCAGACACCCTACACTATACCAAAAAGAGCCATTGAGCAAAACTCCTAACACTTCACCCACCTCTGTAAGAAATGATCAAATTGTAAGTCACTCTGGATAAGAGCACCTGCCAAATAATGTGAACATAAGCATAAACCAGTCAGAGCCAGGAAGCCTGTGTGACAGAATGTCAATCACTGCCAATTCACACACTGTGGAAAGGCCCCTCTCCCACGCACCAGCTTCAGGAAGCACAAATGCAATGGTGGTTAAACAACCAGCAGGTAAAAAACTGACTAAGACAAGTAACCAGTAGAAGACAACTAAAAAAATCTAGTTAAAATGGAAGAATTAGAGCCCAAGAGAAAAGAAGTGTAAACATCAGTGAGGCTGTTCAGAGGCTCCAGATCCGATGCTGAGTTAGTCACATTTCTGAGGTTTTCCTGTTTGATTTATGTTTTAAAGAGATTAGCCACAAATCTAATGCGGTAATGGTTACACTTACATCCCGTAGCAACTCATGTTCCATACTACTTTGATGTTGCAGTTGGGTTTATCTTTGATTGTCTCAAATGCTAAGTCTATTAGTAATGTTTTATTTGACAGCTGCTGAAAGTACCTTTGTGAAGTGTCCAGGCAGTAGTATCAGTTTGGTGTCTGTCCTGGTATTTATGTGTCCCTGTGTTCTCACAGCTAACGTTCTCATAAGTAGTTTACTGCTGATTTAGCTCTATTCACAACAGTTTCTGTTATCAAACAAACTTGATCTACTCACTGACGTAAGTGCTAGTCTGCATTTGTACGGCAGGGGCTTGGGTGGCTGGGATGGAGCGCAGTGAAGGAGACTGGAAGTTGTACCGTATGTCCCGGTACAACTTGTTGTAATGTTCATGCCCTCTCTTCTCAATCCTACACTAGAAAAAAACACTCTAACTTTAGAAGATTCAAATTTGGACATACATGAATACAATATATATTGCATCAACCCATTTTGTTTTGCCCTAAGTGTGTAAACTGAACTGTGTTGATGTAATGTATTTTGTTCATGTGGAACCAAAAGGCAGTGCACTTTTTGTTTCAGTAAACCTATTGTGGGTTTAACATGAGAGATGAAAAGGCTACCAGTGATCACAAGGAGTGAAATCAGTGATCCTGTTTTCTCCCACAGTCCAAAGACATGCTGTCAGGTGGATTGGAGATGCCAAATTGGCCCCTAGGTTTGCGAATGTGTATGTCTGTGTCTGCCCTGTGTGTTTTCCGCTTTCCGCCCAATGAGCACTGGGATAGGCTCCAGCACCCCCTCTGATCCAGAAGGATAGGGACAAGGTGGAAGAAAGTTAATGTGCAAAAAACACTCTAGAAATTTGTATCTGAATAACCATGCTGTTTGAACCGTCTGAGAGTCAGTCACTCTCACTGACGGAAATTGACGAAGTCACCGCATTCTAAACTTGGTGAAATGAGTGGTCATTACTTCAGTATGCTAACCAATATGCTAACCAATACAAGCTAAAAATACATATTTGTACTATTTAATTTCACCAGAGATACTTGAAAGCTGTCGCATTGGCTGACACACTCTATGCTGAAAAGAGTGGTGACAAGCTAATATGCATATTCATTTACATTTACGGCATTTAGCTGACGCTCTTATCCAGAGTGAACAAGGTTATTCATTCACTCTCTCTCTCTCATTCACTCATCTTTTAAACCACCTAATCCTCCTGGGTTGTAGGGGTGCTGGAGCCTATCCCAGCATTCAGTGGGTGAAAGGCAGGAAACACCCTGGACAGCCAATCAATTCATCAGAGAGAACCTCCACACAGAAAGGACCCTGGGACCACAGATGGAAATTGAACCCAGGATCTTCTTGCTGTGAGGCAACAGCGTAACACTCTGCACCACCATGCCTCCCCTTAATATACGTTCAAAAACACCCAAATATTTACATTTGTACTAATGAATATGGCATCTGGGTTAACAGAGAGGTGAGAAAGCGTCCAGTCACTCTCACCGACAGGGATTAGCTGTTGCTTTCTCTGTGTGCTAAACTGAAGTGGGTGGTGAATGTACACTGACAACCAGTACAATGCAGCTAATGTACATGTAAAAACACCTTGTGTGGGAAAGATCTTACGGGGAGGAGTGCTACTTGTCAACCTCGTTTTCCGGCTCTTGGGAAAGAGGAATAAAGCAGGAGCTGTTTCATAAAACACACACCTGCTCAGGGGCTTTGAAGACAAGATAAAGGGATTTCCCATAATGATACGCTCAGGAACAAAAGACTTTCTGTTGTATACTATGCTCTGGAAGGCACTGTCGCCTCTGCTCTCATTCCAAGCCTATTGTGCCTGCGCCTGACGCTACAGTCGAACCTCCGTAGTGGAAAATCGATCTCCGCTACCTCAGCCTTTTGTTGGCACCTCACCGGGTCAAATTTGACCTCCACTGGCACAAAAGAAAACAAAAGCGACAAGCCATAAATAGAATGTGTGGTTTTGCTCCGTGTTGGGGTCGGCATGCTTTGCCGTACAGCGGGTATGTCCAGCCCTGCTCCTGCATATCCGGGAGAGTTGAGGTCAAACTCTAAATGAGCTGACCCTGCTAAACAAGGTGTAAACAGACACCTGAACAGTAGAGCAAGGAGTCACATCTGACCTCTGCAAGGAGGATCACTCTCTGACAGCGTGGATGGAGAAACATATAATATTACAGACCTTATTCTCAAAGCTCCTCTGGAGTGAAGCTGGAGAAGAACTAGTTTTGGGTCCCTAAAGAACCTTTCATTGAATGGTTCTTTAAAGATGTACGTCTGTAAACAAGCTGTGCAAGTGTGAAGAACCTTTGTAGTGGAAGGAGCCTCCACATAGGAGTCAAAGCCTGCTGAAAAGCAGGAAGAAAAACCACCTATATGAAAATGCAAATTTCTGCTGGCTCCCCGATGGGATATCCTAATAGAAGCATATTAGCACTGTGCTTATAGCAGTTCATATGAACATATTTATGTACATAGTAGATTTCACATAAACATCTGAAGCTTAACACACATTCTATATGTTTTATTTGGAGCTTATAAGACCTTAACATATAATGTGTCTTATGGGTGAGCCGCCATCAGTCTTTTCCCTTTATAAAAGCTGATTGACACCTGGATAGACTGCCACTCACATTCTCAGTCAGTGACGTATATAGGACTTTCATAAGACATACAGTAAAATTGGCCCGACCCATTGGAAATCAAAACATGACTGGAGGAATCCACTGTCACTTATTAAGTATGCTAGTGGGTAATCTAATGTGTAAGGTCTCCAATCCAGATCCTGAAGTTCTAACCAATGGGAGAGGGTGCATCCAGAAGGAAGTATCAAATTGCAGTGCTATTGGGAAGGAAGATAAAGGTTACCAGGAACAATAAACGATGATACATTTGGACTGATATGGGCAATATTTACTGAGCTACACACACAGAAGTGACTCTCAGTATGACGCCAGGCTGCCATTTTAGCTAATGCAACTCCGTTCCAGATGTCTCTACACAGAGTTGTAGAGGTTCCTAATGGTGGCCTGTGATAATCCATCCCATGCAGCTTGAATATGCTCACACAGTTCCTGCAGATCTTATGGTAGGGGTGGAGGTGGAGTCACACCCGGCCTTCTGGAGGCACGACACCATTGCAGTCTTTGGCGACATTGATGTGGTGTCAATGAAGGACATTCGTTATAACAGTCTGCGTGCACAAAGTCCTGCATCAAGTAGTTGTCTGCCAGTGGTGCTGGCACTATGACCCATGGAGGGTATGCTAATCAGCTAGCCCTGGCCCATCCTTCCTCACAATACCATGTTGTACTTCAAGAGGTGATAGTGAAGTCACTGTAGCAGTGCGTTGAAACGAACCAACATGAAAGGATATAGAGGTAGCCCTGCTGCCCCGACGGCGTATTCTAACCTCTTGGCAATCAGGTTGAAGGCTCTTCTCCTGGTTATATCATTCAGCTAGTCAGCTAGTCAGCGAAATGATGGTAGACAAAACGATGGCTGAAGCTCCTGGCATGCACCTGCCGCCACCTACTCTTGGCAACGAACCACGTTCAACAGCAAACAAAAAATATGTACAAACAGAAAGTGTCATTTTACAAATGGCTCTCTTAAAGACAATACAGAGCTGATTCCATTCAACAAAAACAGCCAAATTCCATGGCATAGAATTAATCAGAAATCTTATGAGGGCCTAGAAGGATCTGAGGGTTCCTCTATGCTCCATATGGTCTAAGGGTTCCTTTACCAAGTAAAAGGTTTTATTCGAGCTGTACACCCAGGCCTATAACCATTTAGTAACCTATTAATACAGATTTAATGGACATAGCTTAGATCCTCTCTCAAAGCCTTAAAGCATGGCTTTAAATCTTATTTGCCGATTCAAACAAAGCACCAAGTCTTTTCATCAAACAGTTATGCAACCTTTTTTTCAAAAGGTTATATAAAAATAGTAGAGAAAGATAATATCAACATGAGTCACCATATACGAGCTCGCTTTTTACCAAGTGTGTCAAAAAAGAAAAAAAAGGGCTGAGCAAAATTCAATCAGCACTTTTACATTTCGGGTAAACGCGTTTTCTCCAAAGCTTAGTGAAGAGGAAAAAACTGTGTGTCTGCGCACTAGCGGGGCTTTCTCCTTCCCTTGCAAACTTTTAGCTGCATGCTCGGCTGAGCCCGGAGATGACTGAGCCACTGGTGATGTTGGCAGGTGTGCGGGGAACGACACAGCAGCGTCGTGGAGTTTCTTTTCCAAGCCATCAGAACCATTGTGCTCTTTGTCAATCAGTTGTGCACTGCTCTGAACAATTACAAAGGCTTCTTGGGCCTCACTTAGCCTCTTGAGTTAAAACCACAACAACCACACTGCACAGGCAGCTTGCCATGTTCTGTGCAGAAGCTACACGACACTAGTAGATCCCAATGACATGTAAAACAAGCAGATCGAAATGAGCCAAATATGGTATAAACACATACGTGTCCATGCACATAATGCACATATGTATAAGGTGAATGAAGATCATGCCATGCCAGTCACAGTATGATTATGAACTATATAATGAATGTTTATTCTTTGACTATATAACAAACATTTATACTATACAATGAACATTCATAGTCTGACTTTGTCACTGTATGATAATATTATGACTGTGTAATGAACATTCATAGACTAACTATGTCATAAGATCATGATAAAATAAGATTATGACTACTTAATGAACAGTCATAATCTGACTATGTCATAGTATGATAATATGACTGTGTAATGAACATTCATAATCTGACTATGCCATTGTATGATAAGATTATGCCAGTGTAATGAACATTTATAGACTGATTAGGTTATGGAGTAATAATACTATAACTATGTAATAAACATTGATAGACTATTAGGTTATGGAGTAATAATACTATAACTATGTAATAAACATTGATAGACTATTAGGTTATGGTGTAATAATACTATAACTACGTAATAAACATTTATACACCATTAGGTTATGATGTAATATACTGTAACTATGTAATAAACATTTATAGACTATTAGGTTATGGTGTAATAATACTATAACTACGTAATAAACATTTATACACCATTTGGTTATGATGTAATATACTGTAACTATGTAATAAACATTTATAGACTATTAGGTCATGTTGTAATAATACTATAACTATGTAATAAACATTTACATTGTGACTATGTAATGAAATGACAGTGTTTATAACTATGTAACAGTTATTTATATTATTTATTTATTTATTTATTAATGTTATGAATGCTTATACTGTCGCTGTGCAATAAACACATATTCTATGGTTATGTAATGAAATTCCATTTCTTGTTTATACTATGACAGTGTATGTTATAACTATGTAAAGAACATTCATACTATGACTGTCATAGCTTATACTTTAAACTATGTAATTAGTAATCATGCTATAACTACATCATGTAGTGATTACACTATCTCTATATAATGAACACTAGACAACCCCTTTAAAACACTAAAACCCTGAATGGTCTACACATAGTTACCTCATTCTCATTACTACACTACTTAGTTTCATATTAGTTACTGAAAAGCATGTAGTAGTCAGTGAAAGATACACTGTAGCATTGATAACTGAATAATAACCCTGCAGTTTAAGAGGTTAAAATAAGGAAGTTGAAGCAAGACAAGCTACATTTGCATTTTACACCTACTCCTAAAGCAGGAACAGTCCACGGACGGCATGAAATAAGTACACAGAAGCCACAGAAGCACCCATGACATCAGGTACATGAATCAGCAAGAGCAGTAACACGCAAAAGGTGCGGTTATAAACATTCTCGGTGTGGACAGCAACAAATACGCGAACTCCTAATACAGGAACATCATAGTCATGATCAGCTTTTTACCAGCACTATACAGGTTTCTATGTGGAATCCACTGAAATACACCGTTTGACCAAGAGAGATAGGGCTTTACTACTTCATGGTGCTCCACTTATCTCACTCTCAGTCCACTGGGAGAATGGCGAGAGCGCCATCTGCAGCAGAACGTGTTCATTAACCACAGGCTGAGGGAGTTTCTCTCATGTGTGCTTCCTGACATGCCCTCATAAGTTATGTACACTTGCTTTATTTTCATTCTAGTAAAGTGAAAGATCAGTGGGCGATATGTATTATGATATTTCTTTTCTCTGAGGTTTGAGAAGTTGTCCAATGACAACTGAGCACAGTATTCAATACAGTGTTAGCGCCTACCATCAGGTAGAGATGTGTGGCTGTTACAGCCTGGCCTCCAAGTAAAAACGACCACATAGGTCGAATGTTTCCATCTGGTAAAATGACCCAGTGTTACGTTCAATGAATGAGCGACCTCATGTGGTCACAAAGACAATTACAACAGCAGTCTAGTGAACTACTGAAGCACGACTATGCGTTTTCTGGAATCACCTCCGACTCTCGACTCTGAGCACTGAGAAAATCATTAACATGTTGGGCTGTTACTGTCCCCGCTGCTGCTGCTGTGGTTGAATGAAATAGCTTCCGTCTAAAGCACTACTTTCCCATGTCTTCTTTATCACGTCAATGCTACATTGGTGTCAGAAGTGGGACACAGTAGGAGACAGTAGGAAACAATGGCAAACTCAGGGGTGAACCAGCGGAGAGAGGAAAACATGGCCATCGACTGCAGGAGAGGAGCAGCGTGGCGAAGACAGGCTGCAGTGGACGCTCTGTAACCCCTGCTGCACACAGATTGGGAAGGGTAGGGAGGCATCATGCCCCTCTGCACCTTAGGGGCTCAACCCGGACTTTGTAAGGGACACCGACAGCATAGACAGCTCTTTTGAAAATGTAGCGAACTGGCTAGCAGGAGACCATGTGCACAGGCTCTTGGGAGGTGCCACAGAGGCAGCAAGTTTAATTTACAGTATATATAGTTGTTGTTATGGACATTATAATTGTGTTTATGTGTTATATGTGTGCTAATGCGCTGGACTATGGGCTAGCAGGGCCGGTGTTAGTGCCAACCATCAAGTAGCTGTCTCGACCACTCACATAGCTCTGGGTGGTGGTCTCCACTGCTGCCATGGTTCAGGACAAGAGCTTTCTTCTCGTTAATTCTTCTCGTTTCGTTAATTTGCTTCCTTTTTATTTTTGGGTCATATGTCATATGAAATCATTTGTTATCACATAGCTCACTCCTCTGTGAAAGCATTCCAAAATGACTGTTATGAACCAAATGTACACTTGGAAAACAGCTTGATTTCTGACTATTTGATGCTTTTGGTGAACCATTTCTCCATTTCCACTTGTTTCTCTTTTATCGCAAGAATTAGACAAATAAAAACAGAGAAATAAAATGAAGAAATGGCGCCGTCTAGTGGGCGCCGCCAACATAACACGCTTCAACAGCATGACTGAAATTGGAAAACTTACCCAGCGTGACTGGAAGCAGGAGCGTTCTCTAACAGCTGCCTTTTTATTCCTCTAATGCTTGGAAACAGCCATTGCTTCGGCTGGTGAGAACAGTACAAAGTCGCCCTGCTTTAGCCATAAATCTGCTCGCAAGCCCAAAACCGCCTGTAATTTGTGTGCATTAAAGGCCTATATCTGGATTAACGTCAAGTATCGTGCCACCTTTGCGGACCTCCCAGGTTTGCGGCATTTCCAATCAAAGCTTGCCACTAAGCAGACTTGAAGAGCCGAGGAAACTTGGCACAGGCGGCTCCGGGGTTTCAACCCAAAGGAGTGAAACTAATCTCTGGAGCCGAAAGGCAATTTTGCACCTCAAAACAGTCTGTTATCAAACTAATGCTGGAGCTTGTTTTCAAAACAAAGGAAAGGAAATGGACTGTGAAATCACCCTTAATTGTAACATGGTTCCACGGGACTGAGAGGCAGTCAGTCAGAGCCAGCAAACGCCACAGTTAAGTGAGAAAGAGAAGGTGAACCCAGTCATATAATGTTTTCTGCTCCTTATCGCCGGGCGCTGTACATACAGATGATTTCACAGTGGTTGAGTTAAAATTAGAGGCCAAGCGCAATTAAGCGAGGGCCTGCTTGACGTAGAGCTAGGCATTCGAGATCTGATAAGGCAGCACTGGTGTTTTTAAGAGAGGGGAGGCCATGGAAAGAAAGGAGATGTGTTTATCCATGTTAAAGAGTCCGCAGCCAAGGAGCTGAGAAGAACATGCACCACTGTTGAAGTGCTTCGTATGTCAGACGAGAGCTTAGTCTTTAGCAGCGCTGTATTAAGGCACTCCAGGGCCCTGGGCTATTCTATGTTGGGGCCTTTCCACCCCTCCCATTTAACACTGACCTGCATTTGAATAACAGTCCAGAAGTTTTTGTTTCAGTTTGTTTTTCATGCTCAGGTTTCGATACCTGCTTACTATTTTCTGTTTGGCATGGTCCAGCAATAAGGCTAGGCTAAAAATGGCATGTCAAGTTGGCTGATTTGTGCTAGAGAAATAGTTTATGGTAGGCTTGGAGTCATGAAATGAGGTCGCAAATAAACTATGGATCATCTGAAACAGTGTTGCCTACATTGTTTATCTTGGGGGTCCAAAGTGCAATGTTTCCAACGGGTCCATATATTGCCTAAATCAAAACACAATAGAAGCTGTACATGTGCTTTTGTTGACGAGCTGCACACAGGCATGTAGACGGTACAAATCCCTCCCTCAGTTTTTAGCTGTTTCTATGTGTAAATACCCAAAATGGCAAGTGGAATCTGTCTGATCCTTATGCCTTTGTGATGCATGGGCGCTACCAAGAGAGTTGGATTCTGCCAGGGAGTAGGAATTTGGCACAACACTGGCAAATACATCATCAGGAGAGAAAGAATCATGTTGCCGTACAAGGTAGAGCAACATTACAGAATTTCATTACAGCAAAGTTAGCAAAAGCTAATTTTGGAGAAGTTGACAAAGACTGATCAAACTTTCTGGTATGAGATGAATTTGTTTCTTTGCATGCTAACCTGGAACGGGACTGAAGTTAGATGACTTTTGGCATCTGGAAAACCAGGATGAACAATCGGATGAACAATTGGATTTTCATTGTTTTCCCGTTAGCTGTGAGACTGTCTTGCATCCTTTTATCTCTTTTAGCTCTCACCAGCGAGTGAAAGCCAGAGATTTACACTTATCCGGTCTCCTTCTTGGTCACTCTTTTTCTTCCTTGACAGCATCTTCTTCAGTCTCACCTCAGCCTCTGCCAGGATGTCCATGCTGGGAATACCAAGCTAGCATCTTCTTATAGCTTATACCTGAAGACCCATAGTTATTGGTGTGTGACATGGTGCCATAAAGCGTTTCAGAGTTCTCGCGAGAGGTCTCCGGCCTGTTCCTCTGAAATCACATAGCACCAGAGCAGGGGACCGGAGTGGCCATGACAGAAACGCCATTCTCTCTATTACAGGTCAGTTTACCACCGAAGTGATTTTAAAGCTGTCAAAGTACAATTGCTACATAATGTAGCTTTAAACATGCATTTTATATCATTACACTTTATTTCGATACTGCAACCCTTCAAATAAGAATTTGATGTCATACAGCAGTGTGAAAATATCAGAACCCTTTATTTCATTTCTAGTCAGAGTGTCCATTAAGTACGTTTTCCATTTTTAAGAGTCAGGACCACCACTACGTCAGTGTCACTACAGTGCGATGATCCATAAGAATGATCCACCACCCACATAATACCTGCTGAGTGGTGGTCCTGATAGGACCCTTTGTAGAACAGGGAAAAAGGAGCTACTGTCTATTTGTATGTCTTTGTTGTTATCAATGCTCTGTTTCTTTGTTTCTTTGTTGTATGACACCTATGCATTTCTATCTCGACCAACAATTGTAAGCGACTTTGGGTTTGTGAAAAGCGCTATACAAGAATAAAGTATTATTATTATTATTATTATTAAACCATGCAGAGAAACAGATGGACTACAGTCTGTAATTGTAGAACTACAAAGTGCTCCTATATGGTGAGGGGAACTGATAAAATGGACAACAAGTGTAGTTGTATGTTTGTCTGTTATTGGTGGGCCAAATTGAACATGCTCATGAGGCAACTGATTAAAAGAGCACTATCTTCCTCAGTGTTTGTTAGTACACTTTTTAACTGCTTCAACTACTTTTCCATTTACAACTATGCATGGAGGGCTATAAACCTTAAAGCCCACTAGGTTCATCTGGCTTGGCTCTTCAGGGGCATTTTCTAGCAGAAGCAGATACTGACATAAAAGCCCACATAATGAAGCATGAGTGCAGCATGCATGAGCTTTTTGCTCATGTGGAGCTGTGGGTGAGTGAGTGAGTGACAATGAACTAATGTTATTTATGAGGAAGTGGGTGGGGGAAACAGTGAGATGAATGCCAAAGGTGTCAGACTTCACACCTATCTGACCAGAAACCAGCAGAGCATTCTGAAGACACAGGCCCACGACAAAACACTTTTATTAGCTTCTGTGTAGGGGCCCGTGTGGGACTCCATGTGCAGCCCACACTCATCTGACTACGAAACTATAATTACACCAAATAGCAGATTCCATCATATTTAACAGCAGCCGCCATGGGTATAGGACAAAGTTGGATTAGGTCAGTATTGGAAACTTAATCGGCAGTCACATTCCTGTGGCGCAACACAGAGGGAGTTTAAATAGCTTAAATAGCTTTGGGACTGACCCAGTGTTTTTAGTGCGTCATGTAATGACACCATTTAATTAACTTTGCTTGAGACCACCGGGATGAAATGCAGAGCCATACAGATCAACCTCAACATTTCAAAAGATTATGAGCATGAATGCTTAAAAGCCTCTTTTCAGCAGCTCAATTTAAAAAGCATTAGCGACCCCTGAAGTCTACGAGGCTGAGCTTATCTCACCTTCTTAAAGCTGGGGTCATCAAACCCCACAAATATGTCATAACCGCATGTGTAGTTTCACATAAAACTGGCTTGTACCATGTGTTTTTTGGTCTTGCTCTCAGTTCCTCCTTCATAGTGACCCATATTAGCTCATGATGTGGGACCACTGATCCATGCTGACTCATCAAGTTTTGTCTGAAAGTCAAATTTAATGATATACATTCACCAATTCAATGCACAATCACTATGAAACATATATTACAGCACATTTCTGTCTTATATAAATATATAACTGTGACCACTACACAAAAGGCTTTATAGAGGAGAATTCAACCTATTTGGCTTTGAATGGTGGGCTTTTGTTATAGCTTTGGAAGGAAAAAATACATATAGAACAGCACTTGGTGGTGGCTTCTGAAGCAACTCAACAGTCCTCTGGCCTATACAATGCAAAATACTGATCACCGCTTAACGTTTCCCATAATACGCTTCGTATGTGTGATATAAACAGTTGTTCTTCCTTTACACTGTAAAATACCAAAATTTTTTTGGTTCACATCAGTTATTTGAAACATTCTGAAAAGCGAGAAGGTGAAGAAACTTAATACAAAGCAAAAACTATAAAAACCAAACAGTATTCAGGCCTATGATTGTTAATCTTCAGCCCACCCAATGCAAAACTCAACTAAGTAGTAGTTCAGTATATCCAGCATCTGAACTTGCATAGTCTTCATGATAAGGTGCACTTAGGAAACGTCCCTCCTGTGGCCTGTGAAGACCTTTTGTTTGAGGCGCCAGATGGTATTTGCTTAGTCAGAGTTGTATACAGCTGGTCCCACAGTGAACAAATTATGGCGGTTTCTGGATTTTTCTGGGCTCTTGACTCACCAACCACTCGTACTACATTTTGGCCAATCAGGCAAAATGTTTAGGCACCACGGATTCAGAACCAGTAGAGAAAAAAAATCCTTGCTATTGCCTCTCAGGATAGATGATACATGTTATAGCCCACAGGTGTCGAGTATATCCCGAGCGGAGGCATGGGGAGCATGTATCTGTGGAAGGGGAACTGTCCAGATTGTCCGTAGAGGAGTGCCGCTGCCTGCGGCTGTGCGCTGAGGGGAAACGGTAACGAGAGGCCGGAGTGCAGCATAGGTTTGGCCGCCATCTTCAGCTTCTCCATTTCTGCCTCCTGCAGACGCTTGGCTTTGGCCCGTCGGTTCTGGAACCAGATCTTGACTTGCGTCTCGGTCAGACAGAGGGAGCTGGAAAACTCGGCCCGCTCAGCGATGGAGAGGTACTGCTTCTGCCGGAACTTCCGCTCCAGAGCCAGGAGCTGACTGGTAGTGAAAGGAGTCCGTGGCTTGCGATTCGTCTTGTGCTTTCTCAGAGAACATGCAGCTGGACTCAGCTGACCTGTAACATGGGAGGAACCACAGAATGCTTTGTTTTGGATCACAGAATTTAGTGTTTTCTGAGCTACAGGCACGAATGCCATAGAGTTCCACCAAAAACTACTTTACTCCCCATGTAGAACGTTATACACTGGTGGTGAAAAAGGTTAGGATAGCACCAAAAATAAAAACTATGTTATGACTTATAGCAAACTATTTGTGGTGCTATATAGAACTATTCTTTTAAAGATCCATATACAACAAGTCTTGCATAACAGAGAAGAGTCGTTTATGAATTCAAATGGCTCTTTGAGCATTCATGGTTTAATATGAGAAAAGTTTCATTCCAAAATGCAGTAAATAGGTGAGACATAAGACATACTTAGTCAAAAAGTGTGTTATTATAACTGTAATAAAAGTCATATACTTCATAATATGACATAATAGCCCTGACAGTTTTGGTATACGTAAAAAACACTTTATTTTGATGGTCCATTGTAGATGCTTTGCAGATGCTCAGTGTATCAGTGTAATTGAGGGTGATAGACTATTCAAATCTATTCATAACCCCAAATCCAACCCCAACCTTATTTTTAACACTAAACTTAACCCTGACCTAACCATAAGCCCTGAACCCAACCCTAACTTTACCTGCAGCCCTACACCCAACCCTAACCTTAGCATTAACACTAAACCGAAACCTAACTTTACCTTCAGCCCTACACCCAACCCTAACCTTAGCGTTAACACTAAACCCAACCCTAACTTTACCTGCAGCCCTACACCCAACCCTAACCTTAGCTTTAACCCCAAACCTAAAACCCACATCTACTCCTAAACCTAACCCTAATGTTGTTGATAATCGACTGAGTACCACCAGAAGGTTTGCTAATATTTGAAGCATCTGTAGATCATCTATAGGGGACCATCTAAATAAAGCCTGGCCAAAACATATACCTCGGGAATATGAACATTTCACAAAAGTGCTGTTTCACATTTTGGAGCAAAACCCTTCACACACATTGGGCTAAATTCAATAACCTACTATACTGGAAAGTAGCCATTTACATCATGCATAGAGAAGCTGAAACTGTTCCTCAGCCATGTAGTTCACTATTTAGGTTCCAGATTAAAGAATAGCACTTGCAAGGACATAGAGAGAGATAAAAATACATGTTAAAAAAAGACAAAAATACATGATATTTATCTTAAAATATCTACAGTAACAATATTTCTATAATGCTGAATAATAATTCAATAATACTTCTAATAATAAGAAAAGTTACTTATCAGCTTTTTATTTTTAGGAGCACTGGTAAACTACTATTCACTTAACTGAGCAATAAAAGTTAAACTTTTGTTAGTTTTTTTTCCCTTATGGTGTAGATTTTTATTGATCTAACGTTTTTTTTTTTACAGTGTAAAAAAGATGGCTCTTCAAGGGCTCTATTTAGAACCATGAGTTCTATGCAGAACCATCTGCATGTTTAAAAGGTTCTACGCATGAACGCTTTAAAAAGTACAGTTCTACAAGGCCTCACAAGTTCTGTATAAAACCATGAACACTCAAAGAACCCTTCGCCTGATTTAAAGGTTCTTCAGACTGATGGAAAATGTGCTGTTGACGGTTCTTTATAGATCACCAAAAGGGTTCTTCTCTTGTTCCAAACTAAAGAACCGCCTCTTTAGGAGTGCATGGTCTACTATATATGGATATATATAAAGATAGATTTCTGTGGTATGGCTATATTTCCGATTCACAAAGGTTAGACACGGCCCTGCTCTAATTCATGGCCATGTAACCCTACTAAATATATCCGGGGAATTCCTTCGTGGCTAAAGCAGAGCGCGAGAACGTACGTGGCGGAGGCGAGGAGGACGCGGACTTCACGACCCAGGAAGCATCATCTTGATCTGACGCCTCCGACTTCACGGGGGACGAGGGTCCGGCGTGTCTGGGAAAGCCCTCCTCCTCGGACGGGTGCTGGAGAACCGCTGAGGGTCTGGCGTGCGGGAGCCTGCCTCCATCCTTCACTCCTCGGTCCCTCATGAGCGCCTCCACGCTGAAAGGGAGGCTCGACACGAGCTGCTGCGGGGAAGCTCGAGGACCCTGCTCATCGCGGGAGGAGACAGAGTCTGTCCGGAGCTCCGTGGCCATCCCTGAACGACGTCCTCGACGCACTGCGCTCCAGATGAAGCATGAAATAGCCCAGAAGCGAGAGTTCAGTTGCCCGGAGCAAAGCGCAGCTGCTCGTTCTCCCACTTTTCCCCTTCACCCTCAGCTCCAGCATCAACTTCAGCGACATTTTAGCAGCGCTCCAAGTTTGGACGAATCAGAGCGCAGCCTGACACAAGGGCGCCTGCCATTGGCTGTCTGAGCTCTGAGAGAGCACCATTAGTTTCTAATAATGTGAGACACAGTTTTACAGCCTATTTATTACCTTTATTTAGAGAAATATTTATTTAGTGGGAATGTGAACAGCTGTATGTCATAAAGGTGAGCTGATCAACTCATCCTGCTTTGTAGATTTCTCACTGATTCAAGGAAAAACAGTAAAGCATCACATATCAGCTTCTGAGTGAAAAAACTGTTTACCAGATTCATTTAAAGGACTCATATCCTGTAAAACAGAACTGCTTCTCTGAAATGACCGAGCTGATATCAGTTCATATGTGGAGGCTAAGCTACAAAGCAGCTAGAACACAATTACATGCCTCATATTTTCCTCATACTGTGCATCTGTATTCACCCTCTTGCTTGAAACGCTCTGTTAGAGCTCCTGTGTCTTTAAGCCCCGCCTCCGGATGAGCACAGTGTGCTCTGATTGGCCAGCTAGCCCACAGGTTACAAGTTCCGCCCCCACGCTGCTGTGGCTATTCTTACAATGGTGTCGGTTCTGCTGTATCAATTTCAGAGCCCCATCCTGAAGCCAGGTAGAACAAGTTGGTAGAACTGATCCACCTTCACAGGCTAGTACTTTGGGCTTCATAACTTAGCAGGTGGTTTGCATGAATAAACCTAAACTACACGTTCATCGTGGCATTCTCTGGGCCCACTCGTCCATGTGGATTTGGGTATGGATTGGTGGATTAGGCTCTCTCAACCGATTTGGGTATGAATCCATCCTTCCAGATCACATACACCCATACATGCTGATTGTCTTTCCTGGGCAGATGGGATGTTCCAGCAAGACAATGCAGCATAACACACGGCTAGACTTTGGTTGGAAGACCTTGATCAAGACTTCCAAGTACCACCCTGGACCCCTAATTCTTCAGACTTGAACCCAATTGAGCATCTGTGGGACCACCCCAGTCATCATGTTTGCCCCACCCACGCTCCAGCATCTGTGGGAAGTGACAACCTACCAGGACCTTATTGAGTCACTCCCAGCCTGTTTAGTTGCTGTCCGTTCTGCACATGGCGGTTCTCTGGATATTAGGTGGTGGTCATAATAATGTGACTCGATTGTTCACATTACATTACATACTTAAGTAAAAGGATCTCCTTTTATTGTTTTGTGATGTCATCAAAAATCAATGAATTTACATCGCATCTACCTATTCAGTCTACAAAAGTTTAGCTCCACCCACTCAAGTTAAAAGAAATGTTTCAGCCCACACTGCAATACAGGGCAGCCAACTAGAACAGCGGTCATTTACATATATCTTAAAGGGAGTCTTAAAGGTGCAGTAACAAAAACAGCCTTCATTCTAAGATGGAAAATGGTCATGTAAAAATAAACAATGACTGGTTTCAGTACAAGGAGGCCTCCATGAATTAGTGTGGGGTGGGGGTGGGGGGTTATTCATGATGGTTCTATGTACCATAGAAAGGTGTACCATAGAAAGTGTACCATAGAAAGGTGTACCATAGAAANTAAAAATAAACAATGACTGGTTTCAGTACAAGGAGGCCTCCATGAATTAGTGTGGGGTGGGGGTGGGGGGTTAGGGTGTAGAATGATCATCTCTCATTCCATATTTCTATGTACCATAGAAAGGTGTACCATAGAAAGTGTACCATAGAAAGGTGTACCATAGAAAGTGTACCATAGAAAGGTGTACCATAGAAAAGTGTACCATAGAAAAGTGTACCATAGAAAAGTGTACCATAGAAAGGTGTACCATAGAAAAGTGTACCATAGAAAGGTTACCACAGAAAGGTGTACCATAGAAAAGTGTACCATAGAAAGGTGTACCATAGAAAGTGTACCATAGAAAGGTGTACCATAGAAAAGTGTACCATAGAAAAGTGTACCATAGAAAGGTTTACCATAGAAAGTGTACCATAGAAAGGTGAACCATAGAAAGTGTACCATAGAAAGGTTACCACAGAAAGGTGTACCATAGAAAGGTGAACCATAGAGAGTGTACCATAGAAAGGGTACCACAGAAAGGTGTACCATAGAAAGGTGAACCATAGAAAGTGTACCATAGAAAGGGTACCACAGAAAGGTGTACCATAGAAAGTGTACCATAGAAAGGTGTACCATAGAAAGGTTTACCATAGAAAGGTGTATCATAGAAAGTGTACCATAGAAAGGTGTACCATAGAATGGTTTACCATAGAAAGGTGTACCATAGAAAGGTGTACCATAGAAAGTGTACCATAGAAAGGTGTACCATAGAAAGTGTACCATAGAAAGGTGTACCACAGAATGGTTTACCATAGAAAGGTGTACCATAGAAAGTGTACCATAGAATGGTTTACCATAGAAAGGTGTACCATAGAAAGTGTACCATAGAATGGTTTACCATAGAAAGGTGTACCATAGAATGGTTTACCATAGAAAGGTGTACCATACAAAGGTGTACCATAGAAAGTGTACTATAGAATGGTTTACCATAGAAAGGTTTACCATAGAAAGTGTACCATAGAATAGTTTACCATAGAAAGGTGTACCATAGAAAGGTGTACCATAGAAAGTGTACTATAGAATGGTTTACCATAGAAAGGTGTACCATAGAAAGGTGTACCATAGAAAGGTTTACCATAGAAAGGTGTACCATAGAAAGGTTTACCATAGAAAGGTGTACCATAGAAAGGGGTTCCATAGAAAGGTGTACCATAGAAAGTGTACTATAGAATGGTTTATCATAGAAAGGTGTACCATAGAAAGGTGTACCATAGAAAGTGTACTATAGAATGGTTTATCATAGAAAGGTGTACCATAGAAAGGTGTACCATAGGAAGTGTACTATAGAATGGTTTATCATAGAAAGGTGTACCATAGAAAGTGTACTATAGAATGGTTTATCATAGAAAGGTGTACCACAGAGAGTGTACCATTGAAGATGTACCATACAATTCAGGTAACACTTGCTAGAACAAAAGTAAATTCGTGATTGTTACTCAGAATGGAAAGTTTGACTTCATCATGATTTGTTTGTCAGAGTCCTTTTGAATGCTGACAGAATCCTGAATGGGAGGAGAAGTACATACTAACACTTATCTGTTGTTTGACAATGAATACAAAACAGTCCTCCACTCAGTTCAGTTTTCAGGTGAAGCTCGGAACGAACGTTATTCACTCAGTTACTCAAAAGCTCAAAAATAATGAGCAGTTGAGAGATGCCAGAGTTACAGACTGATTTGTGACAAACCTTTACTTTTTTAACAGAACACATATAAAACCTTATCTGAAGGGGAATTTTGAGACACAAGGGTTAACATGGAAAAGGAAAATCATGGAAGAACGCTCGTGATCGTTTCAGAAACTTCGCTAACATGGGCAATAATCTGGATGTGTGCAACATGATTGACAAAGGCAGCTCTCCCTTGATGTGCTCCCTCATAGCGAACTGTGAAAGGCACTTGGAGCGGGATTAGCCCTGCCTGAAAATTACTGTCATTATATTGTTATTATTAACACCTTGTAATTAGGCCTTTGGAATCTGGTTCTTTTAACCAGGATTTAACAGTAATGACACTAAATTGCTACCTTCCTGAGGTGTATGGCGCCCACTCTGATTTTGCTTGAGACTGTCATTTTAGAAAAGCTATGAATTTTGCCCTGCTGTCATCAGGACTTCAGTCCTTCGGCAGCACCGTCTTGACCGCTGCCTTTGGCCATTTGCTAAAAGTGGACCAGACTTAAGTCGCTGGGGTATTTGTTAGCCCTACTGCTTTTGTAGTGCAGGGATGGAGCAAAGCTCCTTTTGACAAATGAAACCATAGCAGATTACTGTTTATTTCAAATCTGAATTTCAATTGGAGACATCCTCAAGCTCGGGGCTTACCCCGGACGTCCACCGACAGCTGCGTCAGATAACAGGATTTACGACGTGTCGGGGGACAAAACATACTTCAAGTGAGGAGCGAAGCTCCCCCCCCACCTTTATAACACACGCACACTGCAGTAATTATTTGATTCTCTCTGGGAATGCAACGGCACAAGTCCAAAGCAATACTTAAGTGCCTCCACCGAGTCTGGGCTCCAGTGCACTTATTACAGCCCTCGAGGGGAAGGCTGCTCTGTAATCGTGACAGGTTTAATGCCCTGGCGAAGGCCTCGGCTTACGGCTTCATTAAGCTTTATGAATCAGTGAGTTCACAGCTCTACTTGTTGCTGTTAAATGCCTGTAAATCAATTAAGAACCCACCTTTTCATCTGCCTTCATGGCATCCTTCGCTAAAGGCAGTAATTAAGGGGCACTCCTGGGTTAAAAATCAGAGCAAACTTGTTCCTCTGTGGCTAATTTGGTGTCATTTAGGTTACTTAATGAGAAGAAAGAGAAGACATAATTAGGAGGAAATTCTATTAAGGTAAGGGAGCAGCTCCGGGAGCATAATACTCATTAGTGGCTGAGGGGAGAAGGCTCCGTATTTAGTTCTGCAGGATAATTACTCCCAATATTATCACGCTCCGTTCAGTACTAACCACAAACCCAAGGCGGAAAGTACAAAGAACCCCCTGGTATAGAAACAACAGAAATATGGCGGAGTAAACACTTTTGGCTAAAGTATCATAGGCATGACTAAGACAATACAAAGAAATACACTAGCCGTCTAAATTATTATGAACTGTTATTACTGTCAGTATTCGAAAACCCTTATTTTTAGACCCCTCATTTAGATATACATGGCGAGGTTGGATGTTCTTCGTTTGGCATGATTACGCAGTTAAAGGCCGAAAATCCGAAAATCATTCGGAGTGGTCTGCTTTGAAATGTGCCATTCTGGAAAAAACTATCCAAGCCAGAACTGTTCACTGTGGTGTTGAAAGGAACCAGACGTCTAAAGCACTTAATGCCACCCAATCCTGGTCCTGGAGATCTACCACCCAGCAGAGTTTAGCTCCAACCATAGTTTATCACACCTGATCCAGATAATGAAAGCCTTAAGGGGGGCATCATGAATAATAGAGCCAGGTGTGTTGGATCTGAACTCTCCTGGGTGGTAGATCTCTAGGACCATGATAGGGCACCCCTGCCTTAAATGTTATTACACTAAATAGGTGCGAATGCGCTGCCTGATGACATGGTTTTTAATTTAGAGGTAAGCGTCTGGCTTTTAGAGAAAAGCATTAATAGCGAGGTACATAAAGGCGATGTACGCCAAAATAGCTTTCAACGAAAACATATTACTTCAGGTCTATTTAGCCATCATCAACATTACGTACAAAAAGAGGACATGTGTAGGTTCACTGGTGGGTTTGGATAGTGGATAAAATGGCGCTATTTGTGTTGTTGATACTGTGACTCCTGGTTCCCATCACCACCAATGTAAAGACAACTGAGTCAACAAGTTTCTCTAGGAATCACGTCACTCTGAATGAGTTACATTAGTGAAAATATGAGTGGAATTTCCACTGAAAAGGTAAAAAAATATTTTACTTGAAATCAGCACAAGAGCTAACACTACTTTTGTGGTGCTGACTGGATTATCCTATCATTTCTTGTCTGTAGTGATGATGGTTTCTGGGGTTTAAATATGATCTTTAACAATAAACCTTTCATTAATACAAACCCCATAAACAGTTCCAAGCATCTGGCACTTCTAACTGCTATTAATATACACTCGTCATCATATAAAGAATAGTTGCACCCCCAAGGAATCAACCGTCAGGAATGAAACTTGGTGGGTAGGTTTGACATAGTGAGACATGTGAATGATTCAAGTTTCACGCTCGGCTGTGCATATGACGTAAGAAAGGACGGGTCTTATCCTGAGTCATCCTGTTAGTGCCGGCACCATTGGTAGACGGCAACATGATGCAGGACTACATACACGCAGACCGCTACGATGACTACTCTTAACACCACGCCGCCAAAGACTGCATTGGTGTCGTGCCAGACTGTCATGGAGTGACTCAGAATGACAGCAGGTCGTCTGCAGGGACAAGTCCCGCTTTTGTCTTGGTGGAGACGACCAATTAATCTGTGTGTGGAGGCACCGTGGTTAGCACCAAGATGTACGTCATATGTCCAGAAGGCCTGGTGTCACCCCACCTCCACCCCTACTGCAAAATCTGCAGGAACTGTGTGAGGATATTCAAGCTGCATGGAATGGATTATCACAGTACACCATTAGGAACCTCTACAGCTCCATGCTGAGATATCTGGCATGTTGTGTTAGCAAACATGACGGTCCGATGCCATACTGAGAGACACTACTTCTGTATGT
>CM067474.1:59558758-59583758 GCA_034552555.1 Semaprochilodus insignis
ATTTAGACTGATATTGGTAATATTTATTGAGATACACATACAGAAGTAGTGTCTCTCAGTATGGCGTCAGGCCGCCATGTTAGCTAACACTGTTGGGTCAGTCAGGCACAGTGATAAGGCCCGTCTTTGCTTACGTCACATGCGTGGCCGAGGGTTAAACTTGAATCATTTGCATGTCTCACAATGTTAAACCTACCCGCCAAGTTTCATTCCAGTCAGATGATTCCTTCTGGGTGCAGCTATTTGTGCAACTATTCCATTGATGATAAGTGTACAATCCAGTGTTGGTTCAGCTTTCCAACCAACACCTAAAAATACTGTATATAAAGAGGATTAGTGAACACTGTGTTGAATGTGGCAAGTTCATTTTTGACTACCCGGAAAAATATAACATTAAGATATTAGCACAATGTATTTTGAATCTATTTTATTCACATGACAGGTGAAGTTTGTTATGAATGTGTGACAACCTCTAAAACTAACTGTTGTAAATTTTGATGGGTGATATGGACCTCTCTTGTTTTTATTGTAACACTGTGTTAAAACTAACCGTCATCTGTAATTTAGCCTGGTTAGCACCCACTGTGATTTGTTTACATACTTCTACAACTTTCCATGCCTCCAAAGTTCAGTCTTTGAAGTTGCATTTTCTGCTTTTTGTGATTCAATGCATCCCAAGCATGTTCAGTGATATTTAGGCCCAGACATGGGAGTGGAGAGTCCATTGTCCTGAGAAAACCAGCAGCTTGCTTGTTTGTTTTGGTCTATTTCCTTTTCACAGTAAAAGCTTCTACACGGCCATGTTAAATGTGTTATTCAGAATTGTAAATTGTTCTCTGATGATCTACATAGAAAGTATGTGACTTTGGTCAGATGTCGTATAACACACCCATATATACCCTATGATTTGGTCCAAAAATGAAACAAGCTGTTCTGCCTTCTATAGTGCACTCATGAATATTTTGATAAGCTCTGCTCTGATTGGCTGATTTAGAAGCAATTGTACATAAAATGAACCTCAGCATCAACACGCAGTATATTAAAGTTGTTACTCACTATGAAACTTACAGGTTGCTTTGGGGGTTGTAACAGTAGTTTATGTGGGATTGCAGATCTTTTCCCTGCTTTGTGCTGCGTAAAAGCCAAGATTTGCCCAAAACTGTCCAAGATTTGAAAAACCTGACATCTTGGAATTAAAGTTATGCTGCATCTTCTTAAAGATGTGGGTGCTCGAGTTCATTTCCTGTTCACCTTGTTCTGCAAATTTTCTGTTCCGCCTTAAATGGTGCCATGGCTTTTAAGGTGAAACGGAACATTTGATTAAGAAACTGGTAAATAGGAAGCCGATTTCAGCCTCGTTTGAAGATAAAAATCAACCTTCAGCCCATTCAGAATTCCTTGAAAAGGGAATGAAACATGCCACCACCCCCGCCGAGCCCTGAAAGTACATTTCTATGGAGTCTGCCAGCACCCATGCAAGCTGTAGCATTTAAGGCAGAACAAAACATTTGATTGAGAATATGGGGAATAGGAAGCCGATTTCAGAACATCCTCCATGCCCACTGAGAGATGACTGGAAACAGCATGGAAAGTGCCAACATCTCCTTCACAGCCTGGAAAGGTAGATTTGTGCATGTATATTCTGACATTGCTGTTGCTCCATTGTTGTTGTTTCTGCTGAGCTGGAATGTGAGCTGGTATATGTCCATTCTGGGTGGAGTCAGGACTGTTACATAACAGTCTAGGATTTTGGCCTGGGATCGATTCCCTGGCTAGGCAAACTGCGTTTTTTCTTTGTGGAGTTTGCATGTTTTCCCAGTGTTTGTGTGCATTTCTTCCCACACTCCAAACACTTGCAGACAAGAACACCGGAGATGCTACACTCCCCCTAATTCGTGTGTCTGCCCTGCGATGGACTGGCGGCCTGTCCATGGTGTTTCCTCCCTTCCCTTAGTGAGTGCTGGGATAGGCTCCAGCACACGTGATTCCCCCGACCCTGGCCCAGAAGGATAAGCAGTTATGAAGATAAATGAATGAAAGGCTCTGTGTTTTTGAGAATTAATACTGAAGTTTTATAAAACATAATATTACAATATTCTGCCAGAGTGTTGAGTTGTCTACTTAACAGTGGAAGAACTGACAGAAACATTGGTGGATTTTTTCAGATCTAACACAAGTAAAGACGAAAGCTTTAAGTGTTGTTAATACGAAGGGGACCGTTTGGGTGCTCTACCAGGTCTGTTAGGAGTCCCATTTTCACAAGAGTGTGCCTTGGTTTCCTTAAAACTTAGCTGGACTGGATCTAGCCCTTAAAGAGAGCAAGTAAAGGTTTTTGGTGGCATGTTCAGGTATGTGGATGATGTTAATAGGTTATGAATGATTCAGCAGTTTTGTTAAGTGTTCTCATCCAGATTTGTGTTCTAAAACACTGTACTCATTCAGCATTGTTCCAAAATGAAGAGTACTGAAAAGAGGTTTCCACATACCAATGCTGGGGGCCTTTATACCCCTCTTGCTGACCACTGGCATTGGACATGGTGACTTTAGGCACATGCATGGCACTGCTCCAAAGCATCTTGCTCTACTGTCAATGCTTTTCAGGAGATTATACAAGATGTGTGGGCAACTGAAATCAGTAAGCATGTCCACGAACTTTTAACCATGCCATGTAAATAACTCCAGACAGGGTCCTGTAGTAGGATACAGCCTTGCTAGAGGTATAAAGAGATTTCGGAAGTACACTCATCATCAAAAGAGTTGCACCCAGCAGGAAGTGGTGGATTGCAATGCTATTCTGAAGTATACCAGACATCTCGGCATGGAGTTGTAGAGGTTCCTAATGGTGTCCTGTCATAATCCATCCCATGCACCTTAAATATTCTTACGCAGCTCCTGCAGGTTTCGTAGCAGGGGTGGAGGTGGAGTGACACCAGGCCATCTGGACATGTGACGGCATGACAACAAACCGTTCATTTTGGCGCTGAGCACGTTGCCTCCACACACTAATTCGTTGGTCGTCTCCACCAAGACAAAAGCAGGACTCGTTACTGAAGTTGACCCGCTGCCATTTTGAGACACCCCATGAGGGCTGTCATTGTAGCGGTAGTCACAGTAGCATGTAGTCCTGCGTGCAGTCGTCTGCCAATGGTTCTGACACTAACAGGATTCATGAAGGGCATCGAACGTCGAATTGCCTATACTTCTTTTGTGTACCCCTCACCTTTCAGCATCTTTTAAAAACTCCAGTTTTGGAAATTATTCAATTATTATAATTCAAATATTGTCCTTCACTTTCCCCTTCCTTACGTGGTCTATCTCTCCGGAATCTCTCCTGAAAAATGAGTAGCTTGTCCTTTAAAGTCGTGTTGGCTGGAAATTAAACAAATGACCGGCGGTCTCTGACTTATGCAAAGTGCTGTACATATGACATCCATGCTACAGTTTACCTCACGTCAGGCTGTGACCTGCTACCCCCTACTTTACTTCATTCAGTTTGTTTCAAATAGAGAAAATGTCTCAAGATATTCAAGGTAATGTAAAAAGCGGTCTGAAGTCTCAGCACTCTTGAACAATCACACTGCTCAATGCCCTTAAACAGCTAATTTCTGTCCGTCAGGCTACACTGAAATGTAAGCAGACCATTACATACAATTCAAGGCCCTGGAGACAGAACATTAAAAGAGCAGATAGCTCCACTTTTAGGACTGGATTGCACCACAGGAACATTTTTCTCCATCAAGTACTATGCTTGGCCCTATTCTTATCACTGCAAACAAATGAAAACCAACAGAACAACACACAGAGAAGCCAGTCCAAACACCAGTGACAATGCAGTTTGTGCTGCACTGCTTGGCTAAGCATGCCCAAGGAACACGATTGGCCTCACTTAAGGCTGAACCGGTGTCATGACCACTTGAGCTTGAGCTCACATACCACAATAAAGACGCACACGCCGAACCAGCGCTAATGCTGTCGACACAGCTGGACTAGCAGCCTCTCGGCTGTCTGGATCCGGCTCCAGCCCTTATCGTGCTCTCATCAGCGCTTGCACAACGTATGGCGCCGAAGCTAACTCCCACCTTCCACACCACTCGAAACCCTCCGGGCAATGCACAATTACACCTGTGAGCTAGCGGTTAACGGCGGAGTCATTTCTGAGAACAAGCTGTATGACGAGCTAATTATCAGTTAAATGTCACAATCTGAAATTAACAGGCCTTCAAATGAGACTGCTCTCAGTCAGGGTACGTCTTTTCTGCTCTGGCAATGGTTCGGTCATGACACTGCAATAACAAACTGTCAACTACAACATGGACGAAAGTAGAGTGCAGAGCTAAACCGGTAGCAGCGGCCATCTTTAACCATGAATGTTCTTCTGTACTTCTGTTCAGTTTTATACATAGCACTGTCAGAGACCACATAATGAAATCTATCTGAGATTACTAAACCCGATTTGGAGGCAAGTATGATGATACAGGTTGTGCTGCCCTATAGGTTTCTATTACTTGTTAGCCACACCAGAAAGGGGCAATATGATTTTGATTGATCTGCTAGGGAGTATATTATGCATATTTGATTCCAAATCATTGCAATAACGTCATGGTACATTGTTTCTGTTTGATCCCAAGGGCAAATTTTAGGCCTTCAATGCTCCTATAATTCAGATGATCAGATAACACTCTGCAGAAAAAATACAAAATAATAAAAAACATTGAGTTTAGAACCTTTTAGTTAACCATGGGGCACAACAACAGTCGTTTTGGGAAAACCCATTAGCTTTTGTCCTAGAGACATTCAGATTAACCCAGGTTTTCTAATGAGTTTGATGTCAACTGAACACAATGACACAACTTCTGTGGACTATGGTAACTGAATTAGCCAGCATACCAACTGCTAGGTTGTTTGGTTACATGCTGCTGCATGTTCCAGTCAGTGTTATCTCCTTTGTTTGGTGTAACTATGCTCTTATGAGTAAATAATTTTGCCTACTTTGTTTATACTGTTTGTGAGATTGCCAGCTTTTTAAACGCTAGGTCAGCTACCTGGCTAATTTCTGTCAGCCAACACACAAGTCAGCCCACTGTCACCAACCACAAAAGTCCCAACACTTTTTTTTTTTTACTACAGCTTGGTGCACCCAGAAGGAATGAAAACTGACAGGAATGAAAACTGGTAGGGAGGTTTGACAATGTAAGGCATGAAAATGATTCAAGTTTCATGATTCGGTTATCATGTGACATAAGCAAGAGCAGGGCTTATCGCTGTACCTGACTGACAATATAAGGTCGTCCTGTTGCATGTGCTTTCCATTCTGACTCATGCTGTTGTGCTGGTAACATCCTTTGCAAAAGTTCGAAAGCAAATTGAGCAGTTGGAAGAGTTTGAGAAGGGTCGACATGAAGGACATGAAGGATCTGGGACACCTACACGAAACACAGAGAGAGAGAACCGACGGATTGTCCAACCTGCATAGAATGACCCTACAGCCACGATTACACACATTCAGCGAGCAGTGATGCCCTCTATGAGTCACTCTGTTAGTGCCAGCACCATTGGCAGATGGCTGCACGATGCAAGACTACATCCACACAGACTGTTTAGATGACACCTTAACACCCTTAACACTACAGCAACGTCGCCAAACCTCTACAACTCCATGCCAAATCTGGTATGTTGCGTTAGCAAACATGGTACTGAGAGACAATACTTCCGTATGTGTGTAGCTCAGTAAATGTTGCCCATATCGGTCTAAATTTATCATCATTTATTGTTCCTTCCCAATAGCACTGCAATCCCACACTTCCTTCTGGGTGCAACTATTCTTTCAATAATGATTGTAGTTAGCTTGTTTGATGTACCAAAACTTCCTGTCCTTGGTCAGTGTTACTTTGCAAGGCCATGCAAACCGCAGACTTCTAGTGCAACTGTGACTTCAAGGAAGTGGCAGCTTATGCAGGGCGTACGTATAAATTGCACATGCTTTTGGCCTTCTTCTCTGTACGTACTGGGTTAGACGTGCAGGTTCTGAGTTGCAATATATTTACGGAGTGTGTTTTCCATCGTACAGGGGTTCCCTGTCTTACAACCCTAACCTACCGATGAACACATGAGACAATTAGTGCAAGGTCTGTATTATGGCTGCTTATATCACAGTGTTGAGTCCATACTGCAGGAGCTGCAAACAGTCTTGGAGGCTAAATAATAGACTGAAGCTTACCATTCAGCCTCTAATGCATACCATTCAGTTCATGAAGGACTTGGTAATGACTTGAATGGGAAATGTTAAATCGGGGAAAACGCTAACCTTCGCAGAGCCAGACTGTACCCAGACAGCCTCTGGCACAGTGTACACAATCTAGTTACTAAGACATGCGGCTCTCTATTTCATTATCTATGCAACCTGCTGTGTACAGTTGTCATGTTACGTCTGACGATCTCTTCCCCCATTTGAATGACTGCAAAGACCAGAGTTCACCATCCGGTCAGTGCGCAATTGCAACTAGGCCAAATTTCCCTCCTCAGGGTGCATAGGCTAACTGTGCAGTTCAGTACATGGGCTTGTGCCTCCCTGTTGGGCTGTGCAGAGCTGTGCAGAGGAGAGATAAGCAATGCCATCTGTCACACTATTTTGATGTATTTGAGGACAAGAAGAAGCTTCCTTAGATCAAAATATAGAAAACAGGTTCAGTATGCCATTCCACATGATTTATGCAAAAATGAAAAGTTATATTTCGTGGTGCTGCATATCAATTTGTACTTTTGGATATTGAGGTTTTTTTTAAAAGAACAGCTGACGCATAATGGAAACATGTCTCTCTAAAATTGGTGATATTAATATAGCATGGATAGTTCTTATATAATGTGTAAAGCCCACTTCCAGCAATGTGTATCATGAAGAAAGTACCTTAGTTTGGGTTAGTTTATAATGTGTTTTGGAACTCTTACTGACCACTTTATTAGGAAGGAGGTCCTCCCTGTTTCAGGGTGGTGCTGTAGCAAATTGGTTTATCCAGTTGGTTCCTCATAGCTTAGCAACTGCAATTATTCCTGGGAAACCTCTGAAAAACGTTACAAAGTGGCATAACAATTATGTATTCGCCCAGTTTCTCAAGAGACTGGCTGGAAAGACTGAATTGTTACTCTTTTCAAATTGAAGATAAAAGAGGAGACGTGTAAGATCTCAGCTAATGTGTGAACGAGCCCAAACTAGAAAAGAGCATTTCCAGAAGAAGTAGAATTGTTAATCCAAATCTTTTGTTGCCACTGAAGCTAGCATCAGCACCGCTAGGATTGAGTGATGCTGGAGTATCCAGCCAACATGGACTCCCTGCATATTTTGCGTGCGTATTATACATCTCCACCATGTAGGTAGTGTAAAGTTTTATCTTAAAACTAACGTAAAATGTGTATTGTTCTTTGAGGGGACTGTTAGAAGCATCAAGTCTTCAGACGTCCGGTTCCCATCACCGCCACTGTGAACATGTTTCTAGAATGGAGCGTTTCACATTAAAACACTCAGAATGTCTCTGTTTTCATCATAACCGTTTAATTACTTGGAAATTTAGAACACTTATGGAATTCCCTTCCCAAGGGTCCTAAGTTAAGGGTTTGTTTAGGGCCTTCCTGCTAGTCCTCTTATAGATGACTATCTAATATGTCTCTGATGAATAATGGGTTATGATGGCACTTCCATTCCTTCACTGTTGACTGTTCCATGACATCACCTTAAAAGCACTGCAGGATTTCACATAACAATGTCGGTTAAACGCAGGTCAAAAAAGGAGCAAACTAAAAAACAAAGTTGTGCAAGCCTCCGAAAGGCTAAGGGTGACGTCAGTTTCCCGAATTTCGATCCAATAAACCTTAACATCTATCGGCCATCTTTCAAGTTGACTAAAATGCTGTAAGCTCGGATAAAAACCAAGTATACTGAGCTCATTGTGAGCAACCGAGAGCAAATAAACCAGCTAAGGAACAATTATTCTGCTCAACAGCATTCGCCAGCTTCCCATATCAAAAGGAAATAAACATGATGAATATAAAGAAATAAAAAAGTTGGTTTTAAACAGGCTGCAGCGTACGCTTCGACACTGCGCATTGACGCAGTGTGGCCCAATTTGACTGTCTTATCCATGGAGGGATAATTGCAGTTTGTGTTTTTCCTGTTTCTCTACCCACCATTATGAAGATTATATTGAGCAGAGGTGGCTTGTGGCTCAGGAGTCATATTACTGCAATTAAAGGCAAGGTGTGGCTCTATTTGCTTTGCACGTTTCAACATATGACCGTAAATGAGCCTGGTGGTGAAAATAATTACAGCTTAATTCGCCACTGGCGTCTATATCAAAATGACATGGCCTTAATAATGTGGTGTGGTCACAGAAGACTAAGCAGCGCAGTGTTTTCTCTTTTCGCCGGTCTCCAACTCTAGGCTAGAATGTCTGCCGAGCTTTGTGAAGCAGCCTGACTCAGCATTTGCAATCTGTGTTGATATTAATCCCAGGATATAATTATCCGCTCTGTTTTCATGCTTCAACTTCCCAAACTTGCCACACATTGTCAGCGCATCTTCACTGGAGGTTCTGGCAGCGTTCTCGGGTTCTGTGTAGGATATAACATACATATAAACCCCATCAAAGAGTAGCTGCCATTAGTGAACCAGAACGAGGTTTAGATCTAATCTCCAGAATAGTAGCACCAGGATTTTCATTCCTTCACCTCTAAATCCAAGATGTTTCAAAGACTAAAGTCCCCATAAAATAACTGTGAGAAAGCAGGTATATATTCATCCGCCACTGGCATGTGCTGGTATACCATGTACACGGTATACCGTGATATTAAAGACATATAGTAACGTTAGCATGGACGCTTCAAAATACTGTCAGTGCATTTAAATAAGCTGCCTATTTCACCAATAGACCAGTGCATGCCTTATGTACTTACAGTATTTACTTTATTTGATTGTTTTATTCAGTCATTTACAGATGTACGCTTGTTACAGTGTTGCTACACAAAACAATACAGTTTGTTTTTCTTGTACTTGTTTTTTTTTAATGTTGTGATAATACCATAAACCGAGATAAAAGACAAGGTAACTATTGTGACACTAAATATTGATTTCAGCCCATGAATAATCCTCACATGATGTAATGCAACGAAGTGATACAGTTTGGGTACCAGTGTAGTTACACGGTGAAGCCAAGGGTTTTATATCTATATCTAAATGTATGGCTCATTTAAGAACATATATATCTATATATCTAAATTTATATCTAAATGTATGGCTCATTTAAGAACAACTCTAAAATCAGGCAACAGAAACGTATAAGGACAAAAACATCATTTTCATTAACCTTAGGAAGCATAAAGGGAGTTGGAGTTGACTCTCACAATCGTCATTCACACATTTCTTGACCATAAGCTCTGGGAAACTTTTTTTGTATTAGTACCATTCATAAAGAGGATCAGCACGACTCCCATGGAATATTCCTGTTCCTAAAATTCCTATTGCATATACATCAGCTGGATGTTCTTTTTTGTCAATAACAATATTTTATTCTTTGACATTCCTCGGAATAATCAAAAGGGGTTTTCAAAAGACATATAGGACTACCAGTCGTTTACTGCAGCATTTAGTCCTATGTTGATTTCTATCTTTATCATAAATATGTCTAAGAGCAATCTATCTCTTATTAGTACAGATCCACCGATCAGATATTCAGATCGGATATCGATCCTGATATTAACAAAGTTAGCTGGATTGGGTACTGGATAATTAGGCTGATCCATGGGGCCGACCCATTCACATCCATTCATTTGCGACGCTTGCTACGGCATAAGTCAGGAGCACATGTGCAGCATGCCGGTAAACTTTACTTACAGGAACAACACGATGGAGCGAGTCAAAGAGTCAGCAGTATGGAGGTATTTTGTTTTACAAACTTAGTCAGTCCTGATGCCTTCATTCTCTCACACATGGTGAAGCATATGGTTTGTTATTATAACAATGATATCGGAATGGTATTGGGAATTGACAGATACCTAAACTTTATGTATCGTATTGGAACTGAAAATGTTGGATCGATGCATCCGTAATAGGCTTCATTTTTACATCTAACTTGTCCTCCTGTTTATCCATTACAGTTCAGAATTTATTTCAGACATCAGTTGTCATAAGTAGCACTCAACTGTCAGCTTGCTGTAACCATGTCCATGTGTAAAGTAAGGCATTTTTTAATGATTATTATAATCAATAGATCCCAAATATTAGTGCATTAGTTAAATAATACTACAAGCAATGATTAAGGACTGAGGTACATAAATAAATAAACATATTTATTACATATATTTCATATGTCATCCAATCTGGTGCCTCTGCCTTGTCAGTTGAGAAGTTCTAATGCATTTAGATGGTATTAAATGTAATATTTTTTAACTGTATGTGTACATAGGAAGTAATCAAATAAGCATGACTGAATCATTAAAACATTTGTGTTTCACCAAATTCATTTGGAGCCACTTATTCTTCTGGGTTGTGAGGGCTGGCAGAACCTATCCCAGCGCTCTTTGAGCAGAAGGCAACAGACACCCTGGACAGGCCGCCTAGAAAGGACCCCAGATACACAGGGCTGGGAATCAAACCTAAGCCCTTCTTGCTGTGAGGCTCTACCCACTGCGTGGCTATGCCTCCCAAATGTATTCTTCTTGGGAAAAATAAACACTAATAAGTCATTTTGTCATTTTGACCTCTTTTATTGATTCATATTCGTTTTGGAGTAGTTTCGGATGTGGAATCTAACTTGTGATTTGGTGACCCCCACACATACTGCTGTGTCTATCAAGTTCCTCTTGGTTTAAAACGTATTAACATCCCTTTATTGCATGGTGTTGCCATACGGCAACAGGGAAATGTTTACTCTTTTCCTGCCTATAAGTTGTTTATTTTTTTTACTGTTGTGCACCTACAGACTTTCTGAGTAACATGCCATACATCTGCTGTCTGTACTTCTTTTTGCCTTTGAAGCACTCTCAAAATGTGTAATTCAATATTCTTACACAACAACTTCAGTCCACGGAAGGTTACAATTAAGAAAGGTTATATATATATATATATATATGCATGCTAATAGCATATAAACTGTTTTAGTGAATTATCATTTAATAAAACAATAAAATACCATAAAAAATACTTTCATGTGTATTTCACAGTTCATACACTAAAGAAATAGACACTTATTCACCTACTTTAGAATAATAGTATATAATTCCTTCAATACTGCAGCGACCTGCAATAGGCTGGCGCTGGCCTCTTGAAGTCTGTGAGGTGTGGCCATGTCAATGGAGGATAATTAGAGGCATGCGCCCTCTGGAAAAGGGACATTTTATGTTGTTAATGTTGTTGTCTGTTAGTTGAAAGGTTTGTGTATGTGTCTAACGTGCTATTATGTGGTTATTTAGTGGTGGGGGGTTGGTCACCTTAAGGGTGAAGTGTATGGCTAGTGGTGACCTCCCCCGTGAGTTTAGTGATTTGTATGTGCCTTTTCTGCTGGCGTGTCAATAACAGAGCATTCTGGCAGCGGAATTACAGCCTCCCCCGCATGTTCCGTTACAATACTAAGTATAACGTGACAAATAACCAATGTTGTACAGTTTTATAACTTTAAGTTAATCGTGCATCCTTTTTATCACCGGCTGTATATGTTATTACACATTCCCTGCTTCGTTGTGCTCAGAGTGTGGCTCAAGTGCTTTTAAAGAAGAAGGATGAGGGAAACCATGGAGGATAAACACATTAAACAGATGAAAAGGGGGGGAAAAAAAGAGTATGGAAAGGTTTACCACAACATCTAAGCAGCCCAGGCGCCCAGGAGAGGAGCCTCAACAGCCAAGAGGACCACTGAGCCTAATCAAGCACTGGAAATATTGCTTCATTATGAAGTATTGCTTTGACAACTTGATTAATACCCCCCATCCTTAATCACTATGAAGACACACAAATAAACAACTTCTATGAGCAGCACGATGGGCAAAGCTCTAAGACCTATGGAGACATCACTGAATTCTTTGAAATTGCAATATAGCGCATATAATGTTTTGCCCACGTTTCCAAAACACCGTTTGGAATTGGAAATCACAAGAATCTGCAAAATATTTTAATATTTCAATATTTTAAGGATTTTGTGAACAAGACGTGAATAAAATGATAAATAATACACTGAAATTGTTGTTAATAAGTTAGCTGCTTTGATGTTTTATCTGTACTATTAAAATATGATGGACTTCTATTATTTAAATATGAGATGCTAGTGTCTACACTGCAAAAACTCATCTTGGTCAAGTGAAATCATCATCATATTTCTAATAATGAGGTTGCTGTAAGAATATTATTCTGTTATATAACTTCTTTCCAGACATTTTGAGATCATTTGGCGTGTTCTAAGAAATAAAGCTTGAAGTAAAGCTACCCATCTTTACTATCTTTAGAATTTGATTACTGATGTTACTGATATCATTTTATACACAATTTTATACAAATGAACGGCTTTTATATTATTGATTATAATGTTTTATAATCTGAATGCTATATACCACTGTATGTTGTACAATGAATGGGGTTGTGCTGCAAGTGTTACAAGCACAAAGGCCTCTTCTGTGGCTGAAAAGGAGAAGAAATCGGTCCACAGTTCCTGGTTTCCATAGAACTTCGGAGTGATTTTCACAAAGTGGAAGAATGCAATGTCATTACAAGTGTCTCATAAATATTCTTCTGGTGAAAAAAACAGAAGAACAGTGGACAGGTGACATCTGATCTAAAAGCCACTGCAAAATACAGTTGTATGCCAAACACACTCAGCAAAAACTTTGTAAATGGCATGTTTAGGTGCGTTCTCTATAGAGGATGTGTTAACTTACTGTCACTCAGAAACTCAACTAAACATATCATTTGGTCAGGGGTGTTCAAACCTGCGCACATCACCAAATACACCAACTGAATTCTGTATTATTACAAGTTAACTGCACTGGGGTTGTTCATGGACTAATCTTTGGCTGTTATATTGCCTAGCAGTCAAAGCTTACTGTTAATGATCTGCATTTACTGGTGGAAGAATTGCTTGGATTGTTTGGATTATTATTAATATAACATGACATGATTTATTTGTACAGTGATGTACTTTAACCCTCCATGTTTTATTTCTATAACCTAAAGAATAATTAGACTAATTAAATAGTACATGTAGTTATGGAATAATGATCTTTATTATGTGGTAAGCCTGGGATTTTAAAGGGTTAATAATACTGCACTGTAAAACGTTGGGCTCTTACCATTAAGCCTTTCGTAGCTTATTGCTTAATTAACCCTCTAGCCAAAGTTCTATGGTGATGATGACGCTCCAAGAATCAACTGATGACTAAGGTACGTCTGCATCATTAAGACTAGCATTCATAGGTGACTAAATATAGTAAATCTCTAATTATAGTGGGAAACTCGATCTGAGCATCTTTTCTGAGCCACATTTAAGCTTATTAAAAACATTAATACATGTTCACATGTATTAAAGTCATTATGTGGTTGAGATGTAGAGAAAGTAATTTAGAGTGGTTTGGTGCATGCAGAGAAACTTTCTTTAAAATTTATAGAAACTTAAATATTGCCATTTTATTACGCTACATGAATCTTCTGAGTTCTACATAAGTAGAGCTGATAATGGTAAAAGAGTGATAAATCTAAAAAAACTCTGAAAAGGTTTTCCCCTATAACGAGCTACACGTACCTCTCTACAATAAATGAATTAAAAAATATGTTTCAGGCCAAAATCTTAAAACAATAGTAAACCAATTTCTCAGACATCAGCCAGCATATTTGTTACCATTTCTACAATACGTAAAGGCCTTCTGCATGCTAGCTTTTACAAGAATTGCATGTTTTATTTCTAACCACTCTAAATGACTTTGTTTACATCTTAATCATGTATTTGTGCAGGCATTAAAAAAATGGTGGTGGAACTCGCACTTTAACTTAGGGCAGAGATTATTTCAATGATGTAATCAATATGCACAACATTTTGGCGGTGTGTCAAAGACATCTCTGTATCATGTTGCAGAGATATCTACTGATGTTAGCAGGCTGGTTAGCTAGCTAGCCCCTGCCTGTCTTGTCATGTAATACTGCTTTGCACCTGAAGAGGCAATACTGAGTCAGTGAAGCGCTGAGTCTCTCCACAAGGTTGAATGCCTTGCATGCCTGTCTCAACAAGAAAACATGATAGGAAAGAAACAAAGTGACCCAAAATAGCAGCAAAACGACAGCTAACACTGGAGCCGCTTTTTATCACTGGAGATTCTATTGGCGAGTAAAGGGATGAAGTTTGATGCTGAACTCGCAATGATTCTTCTAGACTGTTGAGCAAATGGGGGGAGGGAGAAGGAGGGACTATGTGGAGTATGAATTTGACAGATTACATCATCTTCTATACTGCTCCTTTAACAGAGACTTTAAGATTACATATCAGCTTTTTATTCATTTTTTCTTCACCTCCTATAACAGTGAACGGAAAAAGGAGTACGGAATGAACAGATGAATGGAAATGATTAAAGGAAACAAACTGTTTGTTCAATGTCTATAATCAGCCTGAACACATGTACAAATGCTCAGTGAAAAGCTTATTCAAATGAGCAAGAATTTTTCATCAAAATAAATTCCAGGAATGGCAGGAACAAACTGTACAGAATAAATAACGACACACAGAGAAGTTCAAACAACACACTGGAAAGTGTGCCCCTATGCCACCCCCCCCAAATATCAAGACTGAAATTATCCCCTAATTAACAGCGGAAGAGCACACAGGGAGTTTATGGAACCTGCATACACTGAGAGAATAAAGCACACATAATACCCTTAACTCCACGCTTATTAGTTCCTAAATACCTGTCAATCTACATCTACATCAGTCTGCCACCCGCCCCCCTGGTCCCCAGAATAAACACTGTGGATTATTTTCTTACTGCCAACACACATCAAGAACGTCTTTTTCAGGTCCTCAGTACTTTGAATACAGCACCACCTAGTGCTCCTAGAACAAGCAGCACTAACAAGTACAGAAGCGGCACACCTGGCCTTCCACAATCAGTAGCAATTCACAAAAAAGAGAAATAAAATAATCCCATCCCATCTTGTTTTAGCCTAAGTACCTGCAATGCCATGTCTGATTCGGCAAAACACATTAGATTAGACAGGCATCTCCTTACACACCTTACAGAAATAAACATGGCTGTGTAGCTCCAGGTTAACTGAAGGCTATTCAAACATACTGCAGTGCTGCCAGAGGTAAAAGGGACGGATATGTTTAGACTCTTCTTTATGGCTTCTGAGTCACCTGTCTCAAGGTGACCCACCGCTGTCTGATGGCCCTGTTCTCCTCTAGCATCCTGGAAATGGTCTTTAGCACAGTCTGCTTCACTTCATTAGCCTGGCAAAATAAATACAAAGTTGCTCAACAAGCTTATCACCTGCTAACGACTATGGTTTTAACCTGATGATTCCGCTCAAACTAAAGCTCCAGAAAACACAGAGTACAAAGGTTTATACGATACCAAACTTGAGAGTTATCCTAAATACCCAGCAAAACTTGAATGAAAAATTTGAGACATTAATATGATAAAACACTGATTAGCCCTATCTGCGAACTGTGTGGGTGTGGCTAATGGGCAGCTTATTTAACATCTCTTTCCAGAACTCCTAGCTGGCTCCGCCCCTTATACAGAACTAAAATCGTTCTCCAGCCTTTGTGACGGTAACTGGATGAAAAAGGTCACGAATGAACAGACGTGCAGACAGGTGGATGAACGAATAAAGGGATGAACAAAGCAACATGTAAAAGAACAGATAACAGACGGATGAACAAACAAATAAACAAACTATCCAAATGGACGAAGCAGCACACAAAGGAATGGATGGACAGACGGACGAACGAACAAATGGACAGACAAAGCAACACACAAAGGAATGGAAGAACAGTAGGGTGATCGGATGGACAGACAAAACAATGCATGAAGAAACAGACATGCAGACAGACAGACATGTAACAACATGTAAACTGACAAACAAACAATGCTGACGTATGGATAAATGAATACATGGATAAGCGGACGAAAGGCAGCTACAGACATGTGGTCTAGCTTACTAGCTTTTAGCTACGCTGGGTTAGCTTTAGCCCTGAAGCAGTTTTGTGTGGGTGAGACAAAAGATGTCAGCCTTGTGATTGGTTGGGAAATGAGTACAGGAGCATTATCAAAGATTAGGACCATTTAGGTTAGATGGAGAGCAGAGAAACATGAAATACAGCAAGTGTTTATTAGACTTTAGGAACATAAGATCCCCAGCCAAAAAATTAGTCACCGGTGACTGAATCGTACCTAATTGCGTATAATACTACCACAAACATGTATAAACAAATTAATTTGGCATGTACTGGACAAGTTTCTGGATGTACGCCACATCAGTGTTTAGCCTCTCTTGCTTCAAAGAATTGCGCAGTTGGGCCAGATTTGATGGATGCCTTCCCTGGCACAATCCTGAGGAGAATTACCCACAGACTGGGATTTACTAACTTTATTAAAAAGAAAGCTTTAAAATCGAATAAGTGTCAGAACTTACTGTGCCTTTCGTTCTTACACCTCCTGGCGAAAAGACGTAGACATCTTGGACATCAGGGGAAGCTCCTGTGAATACAGCAGATACCTTTACACGACCCACGTCGTACATTTTCCACTGCGTGTGGGTTTTATGCACCAAAGACTATTCATAAAAAAGGCAATCTGGGCAGACACACATCTCGTAAATTTAGCACAAACGTGAAGAGCTGAACCATCATGGATATATACACTGTGGACCTCCAGCTTTGCTGTCAGCAGGCCGACAGCGGTCTGCTATCCTCTTGCTATCAGGGTAAGTAAAATTGAGTTTTCATGATATGGGCTCTTTCTAAGATAGCAGCGATGGGGGAGCCGCCCAGAAAATGTCAAGTCAAGTCAAGTAGTTTTATTGTCAATACTTCACTATGTACATATATTCAATAAGACATACAGAGGACTGAAATTGCGTTACTCTCCGTCCCAAGGTGTAGCAAATAAACATTTAACGATAAATAGATTACAACTAAAACAAGAACAAGAGTATATTGAATGTAATAAACAATAAATATAAAATAGACTGACGCAAGACACACGATAGAATAAAATAAGGGTCCTGACACAGACATAAATGAGACAATAAGACACTGAAGACAATAAGGACGATAAAGTGACGTGTGCACTAGCAGAATTAAGATGTGGATATGACAGTGCCAGTATAAACAGTAGTGCAGGTGGAACATTAAGGCTGTGTAAAGGGATGAGTGCAGAGCAGTTCACAGTCACAGTTCAGTGTTAATGGGGGGATTAAGTGGGAATGCAAGGATAAAATCCTAAAAGCTGTTTAAAGTGTGTGCATCCAAGTTCGGTATTGATGGGGTGTTCAGGGTGCTGAGTTTGTATGTGCAGGGGGCAGAAGTGGGAGGGGGGGCTTGTCTTGACTTGACTAAAAGATTTAGTATTATAAAACAGCAGTGAAAGTTAGCTAGTACATCCAACATTACGGATGGGCGGAACAATAACCTATATGTCGATATTTATGTTCCCGGTACTATGTACTTTTAATAATCGATTCCAGCACAAAGATATTGACATCTTTTGTTTGTGTTTATTTATTATGATGGATGTGTGTCCTATCGATGAACGGGGAAAACAATTGACCGTAAATGATGTTGCAGTATAGGAACGACTTTTTCCTTCCGTCTTCTTCCTCAGCTCCCAACAAAAAGCTGGTGAATAAGAAGCCACTATAAATGTTAACATTCAAAAGTGACAACGTGCATGTTTAATTAACAGACTTTCCTGAACGAATTATCACAAGACTCACAAGCAAAAGTCTTGTAGATTTAACATGGCTCTTCTAAATAAAGTGTTACATGTGGGATACATAGCGAGGCTTCTTGAAAACATGTACTTACTCTGACCCTTTTTCATCTGCCATACTTTTGATAGTGTTTAACTTTCATCAGGTAAATAATGGATTTGAATGAACTGAATGTATATATTCAAATGTTGATTTAATGAATACACACTAAGTTACTGAATTTTCAGTGGACATCTAAAGACCTCATTAAGTTCAAGTGATTTATTATTTATCACTGCGGAAAATAACAAACTTTAAAGAATCAGTATCGGGATAATACTTTAGGTATGACTTGGTATCAGATCGAATGGAAAATCGATGGTATCGCCCAACCCTAGCCAACAGTGGCAATGCTAAGCTAACCTCTTGCTATCAGGCTGAGTAAAATTTAGTTATGATGATGTGGGCTCTTTAATAGTGAGCAGCTTTTGTTGAGTAGCCTACAAAGTAAATCTATATAAGTCTTAGTTTTAGAAACAGCAGTGGAGGTTAGCAATGCACTGTTTGGCTCTATACGTCTCTATTTATATAATATTTAGATCATTCAAAATAAAAAAGAGCAGACGTTACACGTGCTGAATCAACAAAACAGAATATAATTAAACCCTAAAATATAATTAGGTTCAAATAAGCAAACTTTTCTGTTTCAGGTGCATGTAAACAAGTAAATCTGCCCGTGAGGCGTGTTTGTTTACGTGACCACTGAACAACGTTAGCGTAGCTCCCTAGCTAGCTAATGCTAACGTTAGCTAGCCTAGCTGACCTTGTTCGTGGACAGAGCTGTCCTTGCTCTGCTGTGTCTCGTTGAGGGTTGGTTCAAGTGTAGTAACGTCAATAAAGGGTTTATATTTTCCACCAAACTCCACATAATCATTCACCCTCCTCTTTCTTGACAGAGTTGCTGTTATTTCTGGGCTTCTTCTGTCGGCTAATCCAAAGAGAGCCTTGCTAATCTTTAACTTGCGCACTTTCTTCCTTGATTTTTTGTCGAGCGTCGCGTTCATTACTTCAGTTATCCGGGACGACCGTGAGCCCAGCCTTGGTCCATGAAAAGACTTCTCTTTAACAGACATACTGGAATATCCTTCATCAAATCCAGAGAGGGGGAATGAAACTAGCCCTTACAGCTAGGCCACTTAGCTAGTGCGGGCAAACAGGCTAGTGAGGAGGGCCGCGCGCGGTTGGAGTCTATGATGTAACGTGACAGTAGATAGAGGGTTAATCCTAGTCATGTACAGTTAAAGTCAGTCTGTTTATTGAAGTATTTTCATTTTTGAGACTTGTAGTAGACATTAAACTGCCAGAGAGAGGTCCATGAGATTTTACGAACTTCCTATTCGCAGCTTCTTGTCACGAACTTTCCCGTTCCACCTTAAATGGGGCAGCAGTTACATTCTGGCGGCTCAGGCCTGAGAGTGTAACTGCTGGCCTATTTAAGGTGGAACGGGAAAATTCTAAACAGGAAGGTTCAAATAGGAAGCTGAATTCAGCCTTTTATGGTCTTCGATTTATTCGTTTGTATACGTCTTTCCTTCTTCTTTTCCATAATCAATCATTTAATTTCAATGCTGGTCACATGATCAGGTACTGTGATTTGGGCCATCAGAATTTACTACATATACATCTGCAGCTAGAGTTCTTACAAGAACTAGAAAGTTTGATCATATCAGCCCAGTTTTATCTAACTTACATTGGCTACCAGTTAAATTCCGCATAGAGTATAAAATTCTGCTTCTGACATATAAAGCTCTAAACGGCCTCGCTCCTCTGTACCTCTCCGAACTCATCTCACATTACGAACCGTCACGTGACCTTAGGTCTCAAAGTGTGGGCACTCTAGTAGTGCCTAGAATTAACAAAGTTACATCAGGGGCAGAGCCTTTTCATACAAGGCCCCCCAGCTTTGGAATAGCCTACCAGTCAGTGTTCGGGACTCAGACACAGTCTCAATCTTTAAGTCTTTAAGTAAATCTAAAACCTATTTGTTTAGTCAAGCTTTTGGTAATTAGTTTTTCTGTTAGATAAAAGGTGCAGGTCCAGGGGTCCACTGACAGAGAGTGTTTGGTAAGCTGGGAATGTTGGTGCTGTCGTCCCGCTGCTCTTCACGTTCACTCAGGTTTGTTGACGGTGGAGCAGGGGGGCGCTGACTTCTCAGGGAGCCCTCATGTCTTTGGTACCTCCTGGCTCTCCCTTTTAGTTATGCTGTAATAGCCAGGCCTGCCGGAGTCACTGCTGCACTCTGTTAACACTGTATAGTGTGTTCAGTTCTTCTGTCAAAGCTAACAGTCTGTCTATTCTCTTTGCCTGAGCTGAACTGCTGCCCATCCTGTGTGGTCCAATGCTCTGCTCTGACTGGGTGCCACTGCTTGCCTCTAACCACCTCGGAGCTCCTGGCTGTCCTGCACTCTGGAAGCTTGGCCTGCGTCCCGCTGACCCATCCAACTTCACTCCTTTCCTTGCTTGTCCTGTTATCTGGTGTTGACCCGAGGAGGATGGGTTCCCCTTTTGAGTCTTGGTTCCTCTCGAGGTTTCTTCCTTTATCTGAGGGAGTGTTTCCTTGCCTCTGTCGCCCCGGGCTTGCTCACTGGGGGCTCGGACACCAGATTCTTTGTAAAGCTGCTTTGTGACAACAGCTGTTGTAAAAAGCGCTATATAAATAAATGTTGACTTGACTTGACTTGACATATACATTCCCATATAATCACATACTCAGCATTTATTTCTTCACAATTAGCTCCTAATTTAGCTTTTGTGTTTAACTTGGTTCTGTTTTGTTGATTTAGCATCATTTCTATATTTCAATGATGTCAGCTTTACCATAAAGGAGCACTATGTAGTTCTACAACTGCAAACTGAAGTCCCATCTGTTTCTCTGTATACTTCGTTAATCCTCTGTATACTTTCACCCTGTTCTTCAATAAGCAGGACCCCCACAGGACCCCCACAAAGCAGGTAATATGTGGGTGGTGGATCATTCTCAGCACTGCAGTGACACTGATGTGGTGTTGGTGTGAGTGGATCAGACACAGCAGTGCTGCTGGGCTGAAAACTTCCCAGCCTGCAGCGTCCTGTGGGCAGTGTCCTGTGACCACCGATGAAGGACTAGAGAATGACCAACACAAGCTGTGCACCAACAGATGAGCTATTGTCTCTGACTGTACATCTACAAGGTGGACCAGCAGGGTAGGAGTGTCTAATAGAGTGGACAGTGAGTGGACACAGTGTTTAAACACTCCAGCTGCACTGCTGTCTGATCCACTCACACCAGCACAACACACACTAACACACCACCACCACGTCAGTGTCGCTGCAGTGCTGAGAATGATCCATCACCCACATAATACCTGCTCTGTGGTGGTCCTGACAATTGAAGAACAGGGTGAAAGGAGGATAACAACGTATGCAGAGAAACAAGTGTTGGTTTAGTTGTCAGTGCTGGTATTTCCAGTTAACACCACTAGGATGCACTGTTGTCTTGCTCACGTGTGGGTGAGTCTATGGGAACACAATTCGCAGTAGGACTGCTGATGCACTAACTCTTAACAACTCCATCTAATGCTGACATCCTTCTGAAACTCTTGACTACATGAATTAGTATGTGAGATTTAGAGTGAACAGATCTCCAGGAGCACATTTAGGCAGCCCTGATGTACAGTTACTGTAGTGGATGTAGTGGTGTAGTGTAGTTGTGAGACCTACAGGCTTAATATTCGACCTGCTGAGGCCTGAGCTAGGCATTCACCCATAAGACCCGCTACAACCATTCTCAGTGTAAAGTTAGATAGGTTTGTTACGGATAGAAGCCAACAAAGACCATATAATCCTCCACTTTTTATTATTATGATGTCATGACACGTGATGTGCATACTCTGGGAACTATATTGTGAAAAAAAAACATTCATTTGCTAATGAACTGAGGCCCTGGGGCTGATGTTGTATTTATGTCAATACCCAATCCTGCTCCACTAAAAGCAGCACACCCTATAACACAATCTAAAAATATGTCTGACCTTACGTAAACCACTGTGCCAGAAACCACTAGCTACCTGTGCCTTCATGGGATTTGGGTCACGCAAGCACACACGAGCCATTTCCATAAGAGTATGTGACTTCGGTCCGACTAGGGGTGAATAAGAAGAGACGGCTAACGGCAGTACTTGCTATTAAGTTTATTCATTCAACATTTCACAATACAAATACTTAAAAAGTAAGCCTACTGTTATAAATAGCTGGCTGCAAATAATTAAGACATTGCACTCAACTACCACTGCACATTTATGACTAACCCAACTATAAAATGATGCTTTCTTGTACATAACTCCATACGGTGGTAAAATATATATAAAAAGAAAATTCTAAACTTAGAAATGGCATAGCAAAAAATTAGACTTCTTATAAAAAAAATCTATTGATAAATACAACCTTTGATACCGTTATAAACTATGTCAATTTAAATCAGCAGTTACACAGAGAATATTCCGATATTAATTTTTTTTATCTTTCCGTAGACATGAAGCACAATATTGTGATTAATAAAACTCCAAACTAACCAGTGCACCCTTTTTTTACCAATCGATAACTGTTTCAAAATGACAAAAGTTTAACATTCCAATTGAAAATAATATTTTTTTTTCTCACTCAGTATATACAATGAGTTTAATCACAGTAGCATGAAATTAAGTAGGAAAATATGTGAATACACAAAAAAGTAAAAATAACCTTTTTTGTCATTTTTTTTTTGCTTTTTTTTTTTTTTACACACATATATTAGTGGTTCTTTTAGTATACAATTCAGAGAACGAAAAAGAATGACTAAGGAATGATGGAGAGGGACAGGTTAAAACTCAACAGACTGTGTGAGTAATTGAAGAATTACATTGCAGAGATTGTTTCTGGAGAGGAAAAAAAAGAGGAACATATTGCACATAACTCGAGGTTATTTTGCAAGATTTATCACATTCAAGTCTCTAAGCCCCTGAACCACGGTGGGGTTTAATCGATCAAGTCTATCTGCCAGAGGTCTGGGATTCTGAACGTTGTAGTAAAACTCAGCTAGTGTTTATCTCGGCCTGCCCATCTTGAGTACAAGAAAGCTATAGGTCTGTTAACGAAGTTGGAAAGGAGTTACGTACAACACAAACGTAAGCCAAGACCATATCAACTTTATCTTAATTTTAGGTCATGCATACTTAAGAGGAAAAAAATATGAGCTTTTCTGCCATTCTTGATTACACTTACTGGTAAATATTAAAGTCTTCACAAAGGAACATTCCTAATTGAGATACAAGGTGCATCCTATCGTGAACCTTATTTACAATATTCGCTTTTAGTTTTATTCCTACAATCAGCGATGAGGGAAGTAATACCAGTTCCATTATTGAGAATAGGTGGGCGTTATATAGTTCTACAAGTGCCAGACATTTGGAGGTTTTCTCATCATGCTCGATTGGATATTTACTCCTCAAACTTCTGCAGTTATACATATAAAAAGCTTAATCGAAAATTATATGAACTTCTCTTAATGTTTGCCTTATATCCAGTTCTCTTCGTAACAAAGGTACAAAATCTATACCCAACAAGTGAGGAAAACAAAATAAAAATGAGGTATTGCAAAACGACTTTCCATTTGTGAAAAAAAATAAAGGAAACGAAAATAATGTGCCTAAATGACTTGGGGGAGAAAAAAAAACAACAATATATAGAAAAGTAGTGCATATGTTTATGTTAATGACAAAATAACCATCTAGAAAACACAGTACAAAAATCAGCAGACCATGTATAAAATAATATTTGTTTTTCTCATACAGAAAATTCTTTGAAATGTGCTCAGCTACCACAATGCTCAATCAAAACGCCAAAAACTCTTGGGAAGAAGAAAAAAACAAAAAACAAAAAAAAAAGTCATGCAATAAAACACTATCAGTACAACACATGGTAATTCTCATTAGTACTACAATATTAAGTTAGCTTTTAGCACAAATTCCCTGACAAAGTGAGCAATGTTACTGCCATAACCATCACAAGAATGATTTCTTAAGTAATCTTATCAGCTGCTGTTTTTTTTTTTTCTCCTTTTCACTTTTTAATCAAACCAAAACCAACACTTAACTCTCTTTCTCTATTTGCTTTCCACCATTATAATTTCCATGATTTCACAGAGGTCAAGACATTTGATATCTCTAAGGCTTATCTTTGGTTTGCCTGTCTAAAAAAAACCTTTGGAGCAGGCAATACAAGAGTTAAGTCACAGGCAACCTTACTGCCGACTGCACCGCTACCATCCTTGAGTTCAGGTCGTTAGGCATATACAGAGTGTATCACGTGGCCTATAATCTGAGATGATTATGTTGGAGTGGCCTTTACTGCAAGTCGCAGCAATGAGTACAAATAAAATGCATATTTCTACAGGTTTTCCATGAATGTGGCAGTTAGCGTAAGCGTCAGCGTCATGTCTGCCTTGCCGCTCGGAGCTGTTCCGTCTAACCTCGCCAATAACGCTAAAACGGCCGCTCAAACATCAGCATCTTGTTAGTTATACAGTAGGTTTGGTCTCCTGCTAGTAAGGTCCAGGTATGTTTTGCTAGAGTGAGTAAACTACCTGCATCAGTGTTTGTCATGCAACTACTTGAGCTTAGTGTCTGAGAACTAGTCATCACCATTTGCAAATACAGTGAAACGTACACCTTTAATGAATCCTGCCTCTTTTCTGTATGTAGTCAACTACAGCTTCAAGTGCGTTCTGTCCACGTCCTAAAGGTGACCCATCACAACCAAAAAAAAAAAAAAAAAAAAAAAAAGTGAGGCCTCGTCAGTAGTATAATAAAAAATAAAACAGCAATTTTAGACTCGAGTCAGGCTAAACATCTATATGTAGAAATCTAAAGCATTCAAGTTTTCATGCGTACCAACTTAGATTTTTGAGAAAAAGAAAAAAAAAAAAAAAAAAATGGGATTACACTCTTTTATCATCATCATAATCATCATCATTATCATCATCATTTGCAAAAA
>CM067474.1:59589858-59610536 GCA_034552555.1 Semaprochilodus insignis
ATATATATATATATATATATATATATATATATATAATGAAATGTTTCAAATGTTTCTGGTAGTTTGAGATTCAGTAAGATGAAAACAGATGTCTGGAACCTCAGAGAATCAAAAGAGCAAAGTTATGTTTTTGATGTACTGTTTAGGTCCTATGCCAGGCAGCGTGGACATATATACATATATTCACCTGACATAGTTGTAAACAACCCCAAGACAGTAATTCAATTCTGGTGGTTACAAGTTAGTTTTGTACTCTGTTGCTATTTTACATTACAGTCTATGGCAAGTGTCACTTTGGTTGGGACATGTTGCAACCAAAGTTCCTGCATCTGATGTATAATACCTGAAGAACATGTTCAGTATACAGAGCACTGCAAATTAACAATTCACAATTCACTGAAAAATTAGGAGAAAATTAGTATGCTTATTTTTTATTCATTATCTGCAAACAAACTATAAGGAGGAACAAACGTATATACTGAAGAAATGTATAGTGATTCAAATAGTGTCCAAAACTATTAAAAACTGTGTACATGCCCAATACTATTAAAATATGACATATACCAGCCCATTTCTATTATATAAATCAATCAATCAATCAAGACAAAATTGCTCTACTAGTAGGTCAAATGTGTCACACTGATATGACAGTGAGTGCTGTTAGTCTTTACCTCAGGTTAAACAGGCTGAATGATATTACAGTGAAACGAGATGTTTAGCTCGCTGTTCCTCACTCAGAGAGCAACTACTTGATTTGGCAACAAAATGGCTGCCAAAAGGACTTCGTATAAACCAAGTCAAAAAATCTTCATTAAAAAACAGACTGTGTATTCGAATGGTATATTGGCCTGTATATCTTATATTACAGTAAACTACTTCAGCTTGCCTTTGATAACACCCTTGAACAGCAGCACATTTAATAAATGATCCTGCAGTTTAACATAATCAAATGGTAAAATACACCAGCTTTAAAACGCAGCATGCAGAGTTTGAATCTGCTGCAAGGCTCGCATCCCTTCCCCCCGCCCCCCCCCAATGCCCTTACCCACCCGTTTATCGATCTCGCCATGCTGCAGCTGCACAAAGCGAGCGCTGATAGCAGCAATGTAGCTCTGCTGGTTGGAGAAGGCCACCCGCCCAGCCCCCTTGGGATACTTCAGCTCAGGGTCAGTGTCAATGCCAGCATAGCACACCCCTCCATACAGCCTGTCCATAATCATCGCCAGCTCCACTACCACAGGGCACAGAGACACAACACAGAGCAGTGTCAAAAAAACAAAAACAAACCAGGACAGCCCAAGAGGGACAGTTCTGTCCCAGGAGTCACATGCCATAACCATTGACTGCAGCACTCAACGCAGTATAAAAGCTTCTGGCTTACATAAGCAGCTTACACTTTGGAGTGCACCATGAAACAGCAGTGTGGATTTCTCTTCCATTTCTCTGAGTCAGTAAAAATGGAAAAATGCATGCTGCTAACTAAAATACGCACCCAATATACAGCTCTGTGCAAAAGTCTGGAGACCAGCCTTTCATTAGTTCAATTTCAAGTCGAAACAGCCAGCAAGAGGATGTTCTTCATTTCAGTAGTGTAATTCAGTCACACAGAAGCCTCAATAACTAAATGATATTACATTTGATATAAGAAGCTCCAAAACTGCAGTTCAAAAAACGATTAAAAGAGAAAAACAGGACTCCTAGACTCTTTCCCCTGTGAGAACACAGCTCAATGTGATGGGTCTGAAAGGACCCATGTAGCAGTTCAAGGAGCTCCTCACTGAGAAAAGGAGACAGACACATCATCTCCGAACAATAGACTGACCATTCCAGAGTCCAGACCTCAACATCGCTGAATGTGTTTGGGATCACTTGGATCATGAGAAGCAGGAAAAGCAACCAATTTATATGACTGAACTATGGAGATACCCCTGTAAATATCTCCTGAAAAGAGTAGAAACTGATGAGGTCAAAGGGTGGACACACCAAATACTGCAGAAATACTGACATTATATTTAGCTGCTGAGGCTTCTGTAATTTTCTGTTGCTTTTGATGGGAAATAAATGAATAAAAAAAAAAGTGGTCTCTGACTTTTGCTCCGTACTGTATCTCCCTAGTACTCCTCAGTACGTCTTCATCAAAAACTATGACTCACTGACCATTTCACAGAGATTGATTCCTCCTCAGAACGTTAAGGAGTCTAATACAGAACGTAAAAGGCCAGTAAGCATGACGTAAATAAGATCATGCCAAATGGTGCCCACCAGCATTTATTCATTAACAGTCACATTAGCATTTTGTGTGTCATTTTAAGCTAGTGAACTGTTATATACAGCTTTTCCTCATTCCTTAATGAACAAGCAACTTATGTGTCACTTAATATACTTATATGTATAGATACAGATCCAGTTTTCATTGCACATAAGTCACAGACATTCACTTACAGTTTACTATGTAACTTTCTGAAGTGTAAGGTTCAAACCAGGTATGGGGAAAAAGCAGACTACAACAGGGGAGGGGTACAAAACTAACTAAACAACTAAATAACTAAACAACTAAACAGACAAATAAACAGCTCTGTACCTGCTCGAAGAGGTCGTGGAACTCCCCCCACAAAAATGGTCTTCCTGGGGTCAAGGGGCTGAGAGCCATCCATCACAAAATCGCTGTCATTTAGATTCCATGGACGGATCTGTACCTAATAAAACAGAGCACATCGCTTTTTTGAGCAATAGCCTGAAAATCTGTGGTAAATGATTCAAACTTCATTTCATCATCATCATCATCATCATCGCATTAAATATAACGACCCCTTGATATCAGTAAAGTCTAACGTTTTGATAAGTAGGGTTAATTTAGAGAAAACAATTCAATACGTTGGAGAGAAGGACCAATCCTTCCTATAAGCTTCCATCTATAACATTTTCGCACCCTGCCACCACCCCATCTCCTCCCTGCTCCTCTTTGTGTTTCTCAAGGGAGGGTCTGGCCTACTAGCTTAAAGCAGAAACCTTGCAGAACTCCCACCCAATTTCTCAGACTCATCTCACCTCCTACAGTCATACAGTGTCTTCTGATGATCTCACACATGAAAACTCAATGAGCAGTGAAAACGTGACGAGTTCAGAAACTGAAACTCCTGTAGCGGGTCTGGTAGAATCATTCCTAGAAGGTTTTACTGATTTTAACATGAACTTCTGGTGCATTCATATGCAGCTAGTTACTGTGGAATTATTTAGCTACTCTAAATACTCTGCTCTTCATTTGTGTTTTATTGTACTTGTACCCTAATGAAAAAGGCAATCTTCTTACATTGTTACTTAAATAAATTTTAAGTAATAGATTTGTGAAAAATAAGAAAGTACAAATAAATCCCTCTTGCTTCAAATGTACTCAATCAGTCTAGATTTTTTTTTTTTTTTTTTTTGGGTCAAGTTGGTTTCTTAGTTTTCAACTGGAGCTACAAGGCTAATGTAGCTAACAAATAACAGGCTACATTTATACAGCAGGTAAAAGAGGCTCAACTCTGATCTGTTTCTTTACACATTACACAGATGCAAATGAGATGTGAATCTAACATTTTCAAATCCAATTTAATGATCGATACCTTAATATCTTAATATCAGTACATCTGATCCTGGTGTTTACTTTTGAAAATCGATCTTGGTGCAAAAAAATATCGATATCATTTAGTTAGTAAGACTGATGCGCGTTCTCTCTCTCAAACTCAAAAATGCTGCAGTAAATGATTGTGTAGTTTAGGAAGCACGTCTCCTTCTCTCCAAGTACTCCAATGATAATCTGATGACTACGCATTTAGTTACTGAGTTTTAATAAACACTGAATTGAATTTTGTTTGGTGTTATTATAAACGTAGAGAGAGAACTTTGTATAATCATAATTAAATGTCAGACTTTCTGTTACAATTTTGTTTCATTTAAATTAGTTATTGTTGAAAAATCACATACTTTAAAGCATCAGTATTGGTATCGCAATATTAGCCTTGGTGTTACTTGGTATCGGATCGAAAGGAAAATCAGTGGTATCGCCTATTCCTGTTTATGACACCTTCATGTGGTCCGTCAATTCAACACATATGAGGCAATGTAACTCCGTCTGAACAGCCAGGCTGGAATTTGTGAGTCCTTTGTGTCAATCCGACTAGACAGTCATCATAATTTCACGTTGCCGAGACCTCACACATTTGGGCTGACGCCTCTGTACAAAATGGTTAGAAGGTGCATACTGGGAACGCAAAAGCAACGCCTGAATTCGACCATATGAGAAAAAGGCTGCAGCTGCCAGCCACTGAAATCGTGAACACTCTTGTGATGCTGGAGAAGATAAACCTGAAACCTGACCTGCATCCGTCAGCAGCCATGATCGTTTACCTCTGGGTTAGTGAGCGTGCCATGTGAAGCACTGTTCCTTGGCACATGCAGGTTAGTTTAGGAGCTTGATCTGTTCAGACTAACGCTGGATGTAGCTCAGATTTAAAACACAGTGTGAGCAGCCTAACTTGCCTAAAACCACAACCACATGTCAAATACATTTACTTATGTGGGTTCTGACACTGTGTGCCATCCTGTTATGCACTGTACAGAAAGTGTGTCGCAGCTATAAGGCTGAAATATAGGGCTGATTATATATATCAAAATTATGATTTAAAAGACTGCAATATTCAAATTGCAAGAGCTGCAGTTTTAATTATAGGCTGTTTGATCAAATCCATGTCTCATATGGGGAATGTTAACCTAATATCCGAGCTTGTAAACTGCCTGTGGATGAGTTCGACCAATCAGAGGCAGCCAAGCAACTACATGCTGTGGCATCACAACCAACTCTGGTTTTACTGACCAAATGAAAAGCCTGGACTTCGGATCCCAGAAGGTAATTGCAATTACATTGCAGTTGCTCAGACCAGAAAAATCCCAATCAGACATTCGTCCCAAATCGTTCAGCCCTCCATAGCTATTAGCAGTACCATCAGCACTACCAGAGCCTGGGAATGTTGTCTATACTTTTGTCCATTCTTTGTTAGTTACATTAACTTTGTAGGCTCAGGGCAAAACTGAACAACCATGTTTTCTGCACATCAAAAGATAAAAAAAATGTAAATTAAATTTGTTTTTGCTAAACAACTCATTTAATGTATCCGTTCAATAAGCACGTTCCAAAGCTTCTACAACTCTGTAAAGCCCTGCAGACATCTTGACATTGTGAGTTTTGGCCCTGCCACAAAACTTCACCAACCCACACGCTGTGCAAATGGAGCACTGTGTGTGCGCAGAAGTCCAGAGTTGCTCCTCATGGTTTATATTTAACTGCACCTACTTTAAAAAGAGCATCGCTGCTGAGCCGCCACCTCCTCTTTCATGATTTGTGCAGGAGGTTAAAAATACTTGGTCAGGTGGCGCACACGTGTGTGTGTGTGTGCGCGTGTGTGTGTGTGTGTGTGTGTGCAGACTGCAGGTTCTTACTGGTTTGTCTTTGATTGTGGGGCTCGACACGCAGAGGTACAGCTTCCCTTCCTCCTCCATGCAGGCATCGATCAGAGCCTGGACAGAGCTCTCTTCTTGAAACAGAAGGAATGCGTAACCTGGGGAAAGAGCACAGGTTTGATGAGGCTCTGCACAACACCTCATGACATTCTGGACTTCACAAAGAAAGGATTGTCAGGTAGGATGTTCAGAAGAAACTTCAAACGACCAGAAGCGAAGCCCATAATCCACATAAAAAAAAAAAAACCCACACACAACATCGTTGTGTATGTTGTGCACATACAGTCGTATAAATACAATATAGTCAATGTCATATGAGACCTTTAAAATGTAAAAAGTGTAATTTGTTTCTTATATGGACTAAAATGTTTGCACCCTTTCGGGTAATGATGCATTTCCAGCATCCACTGGTGATATAAAAGAGCCCCCATCATGAAATCGTCCTCGCTTTGTTTCTTAAACTGGGTTAATGTTTCAAAACGTTTATAAATGGAAATGAAGCTGCAAAAGCAGCCTGTTTTGAATTACTTCTGTGAATGTTTCTATGATGTCACTACATCCACCTAGGAAAAAAACAGAGGGGAAAAAAATTTAAAGAATAAACAAATATAAAAGGCGGTCACGGGATGGAGGTTAGGGACCCAGCCTTGTGACCAGAAGGCTGCTGGTTCGATTTCCTGAACCGACAGGACATGACTGAAGGGCACTTGAGCAAGGCACCCAACCCCCAGCTGCTTCCTGCATGCTGTGTATAGTGTGTGTGTGTGTGTGTGTGTGTGTGTGTGTGTGCGTGTGTGTGTGTGCGTGTGTGTGTATATACGAGTGTTTCACTGCACAGGTGGGTTAAATGCAGAGGACAAATTCCTCCATGTGCAAGCAGAACCAGTCGATGGTTTTAAATCATGAAGAATTCCAAATTCTATTCAACCTACAGCAGTTCAGACCCCCATTCACACTATGGTTAAGAAGTGCTTCAGCAAGAAATACTTATGGACTATTTTGGCACATTGAACAACAAATATTATAGATGACATCTATAATAGATATAATAACATATATAATAGATAGGACTGTATATACAGAGACACAGACACACCAACAGACTTTTTTTTTTTTTTTTTTAACCATTGTTCATCGTTTTGTATTTCTACAGGGTATGCAAATTTCAAAAATCATTTTGAATAATCAAGAGTAATCAGAGTGGATGGAGTGGATTTTTGTTATAAGCAGAAAACGGTGCCATTGATGCAATACACTGCTTTTATGAAGCATCAAATTAGACTGAATGAATCAGTTATAGCCTGACAAACCTGAGGGAGTAAATAAGGGACGAGCTACTTTAATAAAAAGTTCCATCATTATAAAAAAAATGAAAAAATAAAATAAAAATACATAAAAAAAGATTTATATAGTTGTATTGTATAACATTCTGTATAAAAATTATAAAAATTAAAGTTATATTACTACAAATAAATTAATTAATAAATACAGATTGTGAAAAGTGGTACTTTTAGAGAAGACTCTTAATATGGAGCACTGAGCCAACAAGACACATCTGCCAGAGAAGACTATTAATAAAGCATAGTTAGAACTAAATTCCATTTGAAATTAGGGTTTAAATTAAATAAGCAGCTAACTATTACCCATTACATCATTATACTGCTTTACACATTTACACATGGACCAGAATAAACTAAAACCTATTAATCAGCTGCTGCAGAAACAGCAGAGGAGATGTAGCTGTCACAGACTACCATATAAATAAACAGCAACCAGTTTGGCAACATAGTAGGGTGAAATAATGTTGACTTTGTTTGCTATGGAGAGTGAGGGGTGAGAGTTTCACTCATTAAAAAATGCCACTGACTAATACGAGTCATTTAAATCCAGTGAGAGAACATATCTAGATCACATAGAGCCTTACCTTTTGGTGGAAAGTAGGATTTGCTCTCTGCTTTGTGGGGCCAGTCCACAAACAAGTGTCCAAACCGGCGGAAACTAGCAGTGATCTCATCTGAAACAAAACGTATTTACACAACACACAATGAGCGCTTCCTGTAGCTGATGCATGTAGGGAAGGACTGAAATAAAGAGCGTGATGGGGGGGGATTTAAAAAAAAAAAACAAAAAAAAAAAAACAAAAAAAAAAAACACGAAAATCAAATCAAGTCTAAAAGGCTTGAAATGACACTCCAAAGTTAGCACTAGTCAAAATTAGCTCTAGGCATGAAACGGGCAACAAGCCAGCATGCAGATCCTGAGCCACAGTGTGCCAGCATTGAAGTTAATGTGAATCAAACATTAACATATTTTCCCTCTGTGTAAAACACGGAATCAAGGAGGACCTCTGAGCTTGCACGAGTGCTTTTTTTTTTTTTTTTAACTGAAAGATTGGTGGAGAGGGGGTGGAATGGGGAAGTGACGCATGAAATTATTGGTGAATATTACTTTTTCCCTGCTCACTAGTGCCTGGTGACAATCAAAAATCAGAAATATAGAAATCCGTTTAATTTTAGGTTGACTTTAACAGTACTGGCCAAATGCTGCACTCCAAGATCACCACATACCTTCATCTATATCAGGAGGAAGTCCACCAACAAAGACCTTGCGAGAATAGCGCTCTATGCGCTCCCCATTCTGATGAGGGAAACAGTGCGGGGACCCCAGACCACCAAGACTCTGATCTGACCTCTCGTCCTCACCAAAACTGCGCTCGTCCTCCATGGGGAACAGGGAGGAGTGACCTAGCGCACATACAGACATACATACCATTAGCATTTCCCACAGCAGAATAAGAAAACAGATATGAAAAAAAGAAACTACATTTAATAAAAAGTATTTTAATTATTATTATTATTATTACTACTACTACTACTACACTTATTTTATTTTTTCTTAAGTGCTGCTATATCTTAAAAACCTGGCAGCTCATTTTGACTGACCCATTTTATTCTGAACTGTATTCCTCTCTTACAATTACACCAAAGGAAAACTCAAACAGTATTATAAAACGTTCATCAGAGAGAAAAAGGCTTCCTGAAGAAAATGTACTACATATTCAGTTTTATGGATTTTAAACAAATTTAAATTAAATAAATAAATTTTAAAAAACAAACAAAAAAAACACTTCTTTAATAATAAATATCTCTGCGGCGCACAGTAAACTGGTATAGACGTACACTATTTGACCAAACGCTTGTGGAGACCTAATAATCACACCTGTATGAACTTTAACACCCCATCCCAATTCCATGGTCATTAATACAGAATACAGCACTGGTGAGTCACGCACTGGTGTTGGACGAGAAATCCTAGCTCACGATCCAATTCATCCCAAAGGTGTTCAGGGGGTCTCTGTATGCATTAAAACACCACCCTTCACTGGAAATAATGGGCTCAAACCCTCAAAACCAGCTCTAGACTCATTATCCCTCCTCTACCAAACTTTGCTGTTGGCATTTTGCCTTGCAGTTGGTATTATTCTCCTGCCAAACTTATATGTCCATCAGACTGCCTGATAGTGAAATGTGATTCACCACTCCAGTGGTGACATAGTAATCTTAGGCTTGTGTGCAACTGTTTGGCAATGGAAACCCATTTCATGAAGCTTCTGAAGCAAATTTACTGTGCTGGTGTTGCTTGCAGAGTAGGTTCGGAATCCACTCACTTAGCCCGCTCTGTGAGTTTGTGTGGTCTGCTACTTTATAGCTGTTCTACTGTTGCTCCTAGTCACTTTCATTTCACAACAGCACTTACAGTTGACTGGGGCAGATCTAGCAGAGCATGAACTGACTGAAGTCAAAAGTGGCATCCCACTTTTACACAGTACCACGTTTAAAGTCACCAAGCCTCTAAGAAAGCACATAGCCATGCAATCCCCCATAGACGAACTCTGGAAGTAGAATGGGTTATTTTCCTGCCAGTGTTTGTCTATGGAGATTACATGGCTATGTGCTTTATGTTACACACCAGTGTCACTGAACAACCTGGACTCAATGACAAGGAGGGACGTCAACATCGTTGAAACACAGTGTACATCATCCAGCAATAAACTGCATACATTAATAGACCATAATGCACAGCACTGTTTAAAACAGCATCACTTGATGAAAAAAAAAAAAAGAACAAACAGAAAACAACCTTTTCTAAAACAAACAAACAAACAAACAAACGACATAAAAAACCAACACATACACACACAGCACAACGTTACCTCGTCGCCTCCCATAATTCCTTGCTGCATGGAAAATAAGACAGAATACCATTCAGCAATGACGACAACAACAGCCATAGTCATTGCCATCAACAACCTCAAGCTCTGATCATGTAGTCTAGCAGTCACCCGATCCTAATCGTTTTAGGAGTTATTTCCCCCCCACAGCTGATAGTCCTACACATTACCATACATGAATTAGCCTGTTTTCATTCACTGGTTTGAAGCAAATTTACTGTAAATAAACGAAACGTTATGACAAATTTTATTATTATGAAAACAAGCAAAGTGGTTTTCTAACTTCAGACTTATTGCTACAACACCTTCAGCAGGCAGCAGTGGTGAGTAATGTTGGTCATTTGAGCTCAAACTGTTACGGATGTCAGTTCAGAACTACTAGGTATCCACATCTAGGAAGCAAGACAGCAAATCAGCCAATCTGGTCACTTTAGACTTGTACTATAATATCTGTCATTAATACAATTAACAAAAATAGACAAATAAAGGAGACATCATGCTCATGTACAATGTTCATAATTTTAATTTTTGAGGTCTACTAGAATAGATTTACATGCCCCAGTTTTCCCAAAGCACATTGTACATCTGTGATCACAACATCCGTTTAACACTGCCCAACTGATTTAGTCCAACACAGTATATCAAATATTAAATAAAAATAATTGCACTTTTGACTGTTTGATAGTAATTTAAAAAAATAACACTTAGTTCTTTTTTCTTTTCTTCATTTCACCTATTCACATGCCTCATAAAATAAATTTTGTGAAATATTTTATAACTTTCAAGGATCAAACTTTCTAGGATGTATTGCATTGTTGCATGTTAATATTATGTATAAGACAACCATTAATCGCAATTTATTATCTGGCAATTAATCAGCTAAAACTTCATGATGGTGTTGTCTATGTACAAGTGCACCGTCAAAGGAATCAAAGCATTACACACCGTTCCCAGAGAGAGAGCCATCTCCACCTGGATGGGAAAAGCCAAAGCGACCTACAGTAAAGGCAAAACAGAATCTACAATAAACTGACTGACGCGCAGAATTAAGGCCAATTTCCCAGAGCAAGATTAAGCATAAGTCTAGGCAACAAAAATGCATTTTCAATGGTGTCTCACTAGACACCCTACTGACAACACAATTCAGATAAAGACTAGCTTTAATCCATGTCTGGAAACCGTCTCTTAATGCACAACACCGCTTTGCTGAAGATGCTATATAAATGTTTGTGATTGCAGGATGTCTGAATTCTGCAGCGTTTGACTGTTTGGTTTTGGCTCCCTGAGATAACGATAAAACTATTAGAGAATATAATACACTTTCTGATTAAATGCAGAGATAAAGCAAACACGGGTGCAGAAAAACAGCAGTTTAATCAGTAACAAGAGCAGATAGACTCCGCAGTGTGTGCCCTCTCTTCCCTGGCCTAGATTAGCCAACTAATCCTGGGGGTTCAGATTCAGCTAACAGCAAAAAGATCATCAGACGCAAAATGCTGAAAATTGCTTTTACATTTCCTTCTTTTATTAAAGCAATATAGCATGTTTTAAACCAGTTATGGCGCCTCATGTTTATTTCAGAGAAGTATATTAGAGTTACATTCATTTCCACTCCTGAATGCAGTTTATTCTTTCTGAATAATGGACAGAAATGGTCCAAAATTACATGGAATGAATTTTAATTACATGAATGAAAGGGGAAATTCTACCATGGATTTCTAAATGTATTCATAAATAAATAGATCAGATATTAAAATAATAATAAATAACTAAATAAATAATCAGAGTGATATGACGTGAAATGCGAGGTTGTAGAGAGTCACAACTGTTCACAGTGGTGGTGACAGGAACTAGACATGTGAAGCATTTACTGCTTTTAAAATACACATCACAGACAATTATTGCATACAATGGTAATGAATTTTGAACCGTTTTTAAAATCGATTTTACTGATTTTAACACTTCCAAAAGAAAACTTTTTTTTCTTCCAGATTTCTCTAAATTGATCATCATCGTTACATATAAACTCAGAAGGTATGTGTAGCTTCACTGGTGATTCTGGATAGTAAATAAAATGGCTATAGTTGTGTTGTAGACAATGTGGCCCCTGGTTCCCATCACCACCACTGTAAAGAAACCAGAGTTGGTTTCTTTCTCTAAGTAACTGTTTTGAAAATACAGAATTTTCTGAATTCTTGCAAATATGAACAGACTTGGTTATGTACTAGAGAGCATCAACATTTCATGTTTCATATCCTGTAAGAGCTGCAGCTTGGAGTTCCTACTCACATACCCCTCATGGAAAATGCAACACTTATCATGCTGCATTACCAATACATTTGGAAAGCTGTGGCATAATTCTCAGCTTAGATCTGGAGTCTGGCTGTTGTGTTTGAACAGACGAGCGTTAAGACCCTCGTATGAATCTTGTGAATCTTGTGGGATTTTTTTTTTTTTTTTTTGCAATTCTGTCACTTGTCAGTTCCAAAGTCGAAACAGATTCAGTGCTGGCTAAATATTTGCATTGTTATCGAGTGACTGAACACTGAGACAATGTGTGCAGAACCACACAATGCACCAATACCTCTGAATTTCATCCACACATTCAGAGCAACTGTCAGCTGAAAGTAATAATGCTGATCATGAAGCTTCCTAGATATTATAATTCCTGGAGATACTGGATTGAAAGCATTAGGAAAAGCATCTCATTGCTGTCCAAGGAAAAACAAGTATCTCCAAAATAGCAGCTTTACAAGAGAGGGCACAAACAGTTTTGGGCCATTTCTGTTGGTCCATTCATCATGAAATTTTCACACAGCGTAAACTGCAGCTGCTGTGTTCGAATGATGCACAAAAGTAAAAATAAACAAAAAAAATGGAGATACATGTTTTTGATTGGACGGTGACAATTTACATTGTACATAAAACCCCCCAAATTAACTGAATCTTGCATGACTCACCAATTCTATTACAAATGTTAGCTAGTTTTAAATCAGTAAAACTCGGCCACTCAGAGTATATTGTAAAGGATTTACACTGACAAAATTCAAGGGAAAAATGCTTCATTACTAGCAGACGAGAAGTCGTTTACGTCGCCCCAAGTTTGTCTCTTTTGGGTGTGTTCGAGGCCACTTGCACTGTCGCGTGTGGGTGTGTACAAGGTCCAAGAAAGCTAGCTAGTTTTTAAAGCACATATTATTGACAAACAAATTTGTATGGAAACCTAACTGCTTGCATTCATGGCTAGCTTTATTGTCTAGCCTAGCTAGCTATCGAGTGACCCAATCAACAATATCTGCTACTTTCTGTACAAATGTATATGTGCAAAGATGCATCATATAAAATGGGAAAAGAAGAAACAGCAGTTACGAGCTTCTCTTCCACGTTACTACCACGCTGTTGTGAATAGGAACGAAGCGCTAGTAGGAACAAAAAGTTCAGACAGCAGGAACTGGGGTCCTTGGACCCCGCGCCATGTCTACTATGGGTCCAAAGAATTTGTTGGAGTCAATCTTTTCCAATGTCACTTCACCGCGTCATAATTCATTTGTGTAAAGCTGAGAAAATCTAGTTGCTTGTCACTTTATCGCTGTGTCACTTGGCACTAAATCGTGGCTAGAAATCGCTTACACCCATAGGAAATTACTGGTCGCTTATCGATCCATCACCTGCTAGTCTGAACGTAGGGTTAATCAACCACTGAGACGTAAACAAAAGTCATTCACAGTGGTTTGATGTGAAATGGAGCACTCTAGACAAACTTACTGACCATGGTGGTGGTGGGGGTGGGAACCAGGGGTTACCATTTTATTTACTATCTAACACAACCGGTTTAATACGTAATGGTGAAGACTGTGAAATTTAGCTTATATGGAAACCGACAGCTTTTAAAGGAATCACACTCTTTGGACGTCTGGTTTCCCATCACCACTGCGAACGATTCTGACTCTGCAGTCTTCTATAGATTGGAGCATTTCACACCAAACCGCTCTAAACGAGTTTGTTTACATCTCAATCATTTAAACCTGCAGGAAAAATATAGTGGAATTCCACTTTAAAACATGGCCCTCTCTCTCCAAACACTACGATGACTTGAAAAGATAGAACATGACAATCCTAAGACATGGGACACGCAGTGGAAAGGATATAAAAGGAATCAAAAGCACAGTCACTAATTTAGGAAGACTGGGAGAAAATTCAAAGGACACAATCAAAGCAATGGCAAACTGAGTAGAACACCACAAGTCTAATGTAATACTGCAGAAGGACTGAAACAGGTACCATTTGGTCAACCGGGACATGCACTGCGAAAGCTGCACATATTTTTACAATACTAAAGACGCTTTTAAGAGTCATTGTTGTCCCCAGTAAAGCTGCCCACCATAATAGCTTCAGACGCACTGCTGATGTGATGCACAGTATTTCTGTGGATGGCAGTGGAGAACGTACCTTTCAAAGAATCCTGCTCAGCTCTCATAATGTCAATCAGGGAGTTCTCCAGAGAGTGCATGCTGAAGCCATCAAAGGACCGACTGCGCTCCTGCTAAGAGACAGGGAAGAACCCATTATTAGCCTTTAGATCTACAGTTGTTTCTGGGTCCCTCACTTTCTGTTCATTTCTAGGCATACACCGTCTACTCGGCAGGATCAGGACAGTAGCACCTGTCTGCACAAAGCAGTAATGATGCTGTCAGAGGAAAGGCTAAATTAATCAAGGCGAGGAGTCCAGGATATTAAACAGATTACAGAGTAACGGTGGTCTATATATTTTTAGTTATTGTTCCAAGTTACGTCAAAATGTGCTGTTTATATACTATGCAGACTGTGGACACTTGGTATATCAAGACCACTGACCAACTGCATGTTTCAATACAAAGAGAGCATTATTAGTCCTCTTGCATTCAGACTTGGCAGGTTTGGTTTGATTAAAACGAACCCTGGTGTGACTGCTGTATTTGTTAGAGCAAGAGCAAGAACACTGCCATCTGAACCCACCAAACAGACCAAATAAGCAGACTGAGACCCCCTGAGCAGGTTGGTCTTTGTTTTTCGCTTCGTTTGATGTAAGAAAAACACACACATTTGATCACAGTTACTGTACATCATGAAATCTGCCCAATAAACTGTGACTTTTTAGCCATATGACTTCTATTACATGGGTTGGTTCAGTGGTAAATATGTCAGCCTGAACACTTAACACACCAGAGCTTTCAGCTTTGGCCTGGATCAAGACAACCAAACTACAAATATAAAACTGCTTCAAGACATGATCAAATATTTGAGTGTTACAAACATCACGCAGAAGAAAAATATTCCTATACTATAGTTGGACAATAGCTCTGTTAAGGTTCCGCACAAAGTTTCTGTGGAGTTCATAATTCTATTTCAATGTTTTTACCCCAATTCATTTCTGCAGTGTGTCCGCAACTTACTGAGCACTTATACCCATCAGCCATTACATTAAAATCACCTCTTTGTATCTACACTCACTGCCTATGTTTTCAGCTCCACTTACTGTATAGGAGAACTTTGTAGTTCTACAGTTACAGACTGTAGTCCATCTGATTCTCTGTATACTTTGTTCTCCCCCTTTCACCCTGTTCTTTAACAGTCAGGACTCCACAGGACCACCACAGAGCAGGTATTATGTGGGTGGTGGATCATTCTCAGCACTGCAGTGACACTGACGTGGTGGTGGTGGTGTGTTAGTGTGTGTTGTGCTGGTGTGAGTGGATCAGACACAGCAGTGCTGCTGGAGTGCTTAAACACTGTGTCCACTCACTGTCCACTCTAATAGACACTCCCACCTTGCTGGTCCACATTGTAGATGTACTGTCAGAGACGATAGTCCTTCATCAGTGGTTACAGGACGCTGGATAGTTTTGGTTGGTGGACTATTCTCAGTCCAGCAGTGACACTGAGGTGTTTCAACACTCCAGCAGCACTGCTGTGTCTGATCCACTCACACCAGCACAACACACACTAACACACCACCACCACGTCAGTGTCACTGCAGTGCTAAGAATGATCCACCACCCACATAATACCTGCTCTGTGGGGGCCCTGTGGGGGTCCTGACCATTGGTTGGGGATTCGAAAGAACCAAAGTAAAAAGTGCACCTTACAAAAACCATATATAATAATAATAATAATAATAATAATAATAAAATAAAAAAAATTAATTGCCTTTGATGATCAAAGATATTGGACTTCATGGTGGTACAAACTGTAACGTATACACTATAATGATTTATTTTAGGCACACTATTTGTTTACCATCCGTTTTATCTGGATTTTGGATTTTGGACCAAGAATTTTTATTTTGGCGAATTCCTAATATCTGGAATTATACTGTGCCAGTGTTCTGAGGTCATCCTTCTCTTAGCGACCTGAAGACCTTTCATGGGAAGCCACACTCTATAGGACAGGAAGGAGGGCCTTTGAAAGGAATTCGCCAACGTAATCTCCATCTGCTACACCTGCAACACAGTCAGATCAGCTGAGAAATACAGAAAATGTTCCTGTAAATGCCTTAAAACGTCAACCTAAACACCTTCAAACAGCAAGCAACTTGTATGTTTTCACAAAGCAAACTATTGCCATGCAATCCTTGTGGACTGTCCGTTAGTACAACGGCCATGCTCCAAGAAGAGGTGCGTGGGGAGGGGGGAGCTCGCAGACACAATACGAGGTCTGTTCTTGGAAATAGGCTAGAAGCTGCACGGAGGGGAGGACTGACTAAGCATATGAAACAACAGTGGGTGTTTTCAAAGTCACCACTGTCACCACTGGGTTCAAATGAGAACACCATCTGAGTAAACATAAATGAAGCCTGTAACAGTAAATATTAACCAGCTGGTAAAAGAGGTACACATGCGCAATTGTCAGTGGAAGGAAAACGCCAGCATAAACAATCATCCCTATAAACAAGGCGTTCCATAGCTGAACGTATCTGAAATGCAGCATGTATTTGGAATAGAAACTGTGTGCTGGGGGGGAAAAAAGGGATATATGGAACTCCATAAGTGAGTAGGACTATTCACCAAATGATGTCCCTGATCCACTGCAGCAACCTGTCATTAGCCCATGGATAGGTGGAGGGAGAGAAATGAACACTCTTTGTGAGTGACCTTAGAAAAGTCCCTGGTGCTTTTCTCCCCCACTATCTCAAGTCTGGAATTACAGATAATCATGCTGTCCTGAGCCATTAACGGAACCAGACATTCATTCATCTTTCCATTTCCCCCCCTTAGCTGCACGACTTACAGTCCAGCTAGTGATTTTGACTCACTCATCCATGTCTTTTTATATCAGCGACACACACACGCATGCATACAGCTTGCAGAAGAACTGGAACGGCAGAAGCGCATTACACATCTGGGCTTTGATCTAACACGTCCGTCGAACCAGGGCATGGGAGCGCCTAGCAGTCATAAGCAGATTAGACCTGGCCAAAGAGAGAGTATAGCCAGCATGGCTAGCAGCTAGAAGCACATATACCAGGCAGCATATGGGTCTTCATGTCTCATGTAACAGAGTGTCAGAGAGGTATTTAATTCCTATTTTTTGGGTTTTTTTTGATGATTTGTGCTATATATAGCACATATATATCACCAATAACCAGCATTAGTGATCCACAATGACATCAGAACCTTATCGCTGCAGGCAGATATTTGCTTAAACGGCTCACATCCTGCATTTTCCTTGTAATCGCCCCTTGCCAAGGTCCACAGTTACATTTTCCAACCTCTCTGTATCCTAGAAAATTAAACAGGCTGTTTGTAATGTTAGCTTTTGATACTATCCAAACACTAGGAAAGACTCTTACTCATTTAATAGACCCTTTCACATACAAGTCAGATACTAAGATGTTGCAAAGGCCTGCATATCTTGCAGGGTGCAATGGCCAGTAAAGGCGCACTGTTCCTTTAAGAGTCGGTCAAGTACTGTGTGCAGCAGTGTAGTGCTGCTGTGCAGCAGCGAGAGAGGGAGTTCATGCTGTAACATGACAGAGACTGTGGACTGGTTTTAGTTCATGTATGAACGGACCGGTAAAGCTGTAGTCAAGTCGTCGATAAACTAACTAGCCGGAACACATGCCAGCATGTGTTTGAGTCATTGGTTAGGATCTACTCCATGTGCCATCTGCTTATTCCTCATAACCAAGGTCCTCCACTATCTTGGACTCAGCTCACTTCAGCTTTCACTCCAAGCATTTCAGTGGTCACCATTTCCAGGAGCCAGAACTAAAAATGTAAGACCATATTAAACATGGTTGATTTTATCGGTGTGTCGAGACGAGAAAAAGACTTGAGACTTAAAACTGCTGTCCTGACCAGTAGAAAACCAACTGATCGAGATGACGGGAGACTGCAACTCTGGCAAAACACGAATTTATTCCGACACTGGCTATTTACTGTGAAATCGTATGAAGAGTCATCTGATCCAAGGCCAGCATAAGATTCATATGGATATCATCTGTGCATCATTCAAAAGCGGACCAGTATAAACGATATGAGCGTGAATGGGTGGGCCTGAACTGCTGTTAAGGCGTTTTTGCTCATTTTACTTATCTTAAAAAAAGAAAGTGTGGAAAACTTGTTTTTTCCACATTCTGGGCCCTTTAAAATGTATATACCGGCATCGGCCAGATGCTTAGATGCAACAGATATCTGATGACGTAGATACCGTATCAGAAAAAGCGGAATATTTAGACAATGGTGGAATACTGCGCTAAAGTATCCTCATTTTACTGCATTTGAAACCCACCGAAATAAATATTAGACTTCTCAGTAATACTAGTCCAGGCAGACGTAGTCTCAGATTCTACACTTCTATACATGTTTACATATCAGCATCAGCAGATATGTGCATTACTGATACCTGTATCCTCCTAGAATTCTCATATGTAACCGTGGTCAAAATATTTAGCCCTACAAGTTTGGATCCTGGGCCTCTTACCTGAAAAGGAAAAATACTGTCATTCCGGTTGATGTTATCTTCCATCCAGGGTTTGGGGTTGAAGCTCGTGTTGTTGCGCGAATACTTCTGTGACGGAGTCTGGTTGTTTGGGAAGGATTTCTTCAATGGCGAAATTGAGTTAAGTGGAGTAACCCCTCCGTTCAGGCCCCTCCTGTACTCTCGGCCCTGAGAGCCTCCCCAGCCCCCATAACCTCCACCTGGGCTCCAGGAGCTGGAGGACGGAGTGGAGGATGGGCTCTGATAGTTGCCCCATGGGGAAGGTGGCTTATTTAGGTTATTCCCCAAATGAGACAGCTGGCTGAAAGCAGCATTGCGGTGGTTGAAGGGTGTAGGGTGCGGGCTGGCAGGCGACCTGCCGTGCTGTTGGTGCTGGTTGTGGGTGTGCTGAAAGTGGGGGTGAGGAGGAGGAGGTGGAGGAGGAGCAGCAGCAGGAGGATGGTGCTGGGACAGAGGCCCGATCTGGTGGGAGAAGCTCCCTCCAAAACCAGGACTGGTGTGATGGGAGAAGTTCTGGAACAGGAGCGGCGGAGGAGCGTTAGTGGAGGTGGCGGCCTGGCTGAAGAACCCCACCTCTTCGATCATGGTGGAGGGGTTGGTGGGGATACCGGTGGACCAGCTGCTGAAGCCAACCAGAGAAGATGATGAGGAGCTGCTAGACTGCGCCAGTGTACCGATGCCTGACGTTTCCTGATAGTCAAAGCCCGACAAGACGGGAGATTCGAGCCGCAGGCCCTCTTTTCCGTTGCCGTTCTCCACAGTCCCCTTGTCCAGCTGACCGTCCTCAGGCATGGCGTTCTCCAAATCGGATATGATGCTCGGCGTCTCTTGGTGGCCTTGCGGAGAAAGAGGCCGCTTGTCCTGTCCTTCTTGGTCGTCCTGCTGGGCCTTGGCTTTCTCGGATTCCAGGATCTCATCTTGCACGTTAGAGTGGGTCGTCACGGCAGGGAAGAGCCAAGCGGACCCCGCATTTCCACCGCTGGTCGGCGTATTGCTGTTGATGAAAGCAGGTGGACTTGGAGGGGCCGTCTGATGATGGACCGGATGCTGCAGGTGCGGGTGGATTCTCACTGGGAAAACCGACTTGTTAGAGGCGTTGTTTTTAACCAGGACTCCGAAGCTGTAATCCCCCATTTATGTAGCCTTATCCAGCTTATTTCCACTCGCCTTCAGTTTAGTCGAACACCCTGAGGGACAGAGGGAAGGGCATTTTATCCATGGCAGAGCTGATCAATTAATCAATCACTCACCCATCCATCCATCCATCCATCCACCCAATTCAAGGCAGCAAACCCTCAATTTAATCATTTTTAAAAATCCTCGACTCTATCTGCAGCATCACACAGGGAAAAACAGGGCTTTAACAGAGCACCTGCCCAGAGAAACCATCTGGTCTGAGCTCCTGACGTAACCACCAGAAACAAACGCTGAGAGAAAGAAACTGCAGCCTTAAATATCGCCAGAGCTGATGAAGGTGAAGGGAGTTAACCGCGTGACCGAGATTTCATCGACGGCAGTATCATCGTACATACAGACGAAATGAGGACATCAATGAAGCACAAACGCTTGCACAAGGCTAAAGATGGGCCAACCTCCCCCAGCAGTCCGTGCCTGACTATAATAAAGGATTTAGGCGCTAGTGTGCGCACCCAGCCCCCCTTCTCCTCCCTCCTCCTTCTCGAAAAAAAAAATGGGATCTACCTACCGATTTTCCTCTCGTTTATTTCACCAGTGACCTCCTCAGCCTCCACCATTTAACCAGAGGCAAACGCCGATGACGTCTCCCGTCTATATGGGCGACAGGGGTAGTTTCCCCTCCGCACTCAGTCAGTCAGCTGGCTCCTCTAGTCTACAGCCTACAGCCAGTCAGGAGCACACTGAGCTGCCTCAGCCATCCAGCGAGGGGAAAAAAAACCCACAGAGAGAGAGAGAGAGAGAGAGAGAGAGAGAGAGAGAGAGAGAGAGAGAG
>CM067474.1:59649496-59668849 GCA_034552555.1 Semaprochilodus insignis
AGGAACCTTTAGATAGGAACCTTTAGATAGGAACCCTTAGATAGGAACCTTTAGTTTGCAAGAATTCTTTTATACAGATTTCACATTTATGCTTTTTAATGCTTTTTTAAAGTGGTGCCACAAAGAGAACTTTGACTGATAGTAGAAACACCTGTGTGATAGTCATAGCAAAACCACTTTTGGTTCCCTAAAGGACCTTTTAAAGCATGGTTCTCTAAAGAACCTTTTGCGTAAATGAGACAAGCGAGTACAAGAAACATTTTTTAAGATTACAGAATCTCCATTTAATGTAAAGGTTATGTACTAATTAGTACTAATTATATACTAAGTTCTTTTTGTCTAGAACCGTATGTCCATGCCAAGAACCATATTGGAATGTTCATTTTGTGTAAATGAGAATCACCTGTAAGGAGCGGAGTTTACCCATACACTATGTACATAAGAAGGTGCCACAAGAAGAAGGGTTTTTTAAGCAATGCCATAGAAGAACCACATTTGGTTCCCTATAGAACCTTTTAAAGCAATGGTTCTTTAAAGAACATTTTTCAAAAAGGAGATAAGTGAGTATGACAAACATTTTTAAGATTACAGAATCTATACATAATTGAATGGTTATGTACTAATTATTACTAATTATGTACTACGTTATTTTCCCCTAGAACAACAAGTCAATACTAAGAACCATATAAGAACGTTTATTTTGTACAAATGAGAAATCACCTGTAATGAGTTTACCTATACACTATTTTTTAAGCAATGCCATAGAAGAACCACCTTTGGTTCCGTTTAGAACCTTTTAAAAACAATGGTTCTTTAAAGAACATTTTTCAAACATGAGGTAAGTCACTACGACAAACACTTTTTAAGATTACAGAATCCCCACATAATGTAAAGGTTCCCTAAAGAACCATACAGGTCCCTATTGAACGTTTTAAAGCAAAGGTTCTTTAAAGAACAATTTTCATATAAAATGGTTAAGAGTTACGACAAACATCATTTCAAGGGTACAGAATCTCCAAATAATGTGGAGGTTGTGTACTAATTCTATTTTTTTCCTAGAACTGTATATCAATGACAAGAACCATATAGGAACATTTGATAAAGAAATTTACCTATACACTATGTAGATAAGAAGGTGCCACAGTGATTCTCCATGTTCCTTAAAGAACCAAGTTTGAAAAGGAGATTTGTGAGCATGGAGAAGCTTTTAACGGTTAAAGAGGTTCCATATGATGTAAAATTTGAATACCACTTTAAGGGTTCTTCCTATAACCTTTACATTATGTTCTTGAAAAAAGTTCTTCATGCTCACATTTAATTTACAGACTACTTATTGAAAAATGGTTCTTCTTTGGCAATGTGTAGAGAACCCTTTATGGAGCCCCTTTCAAAAGTGTTTGGCAAACCAAACAGTGAGTGAATGATCCCAATACTGCAATAACCCCCCTTAGAATTACTGGAATTCTTAATACAATTATGGAATAACTAAAGTTTGGGAAGAGGAACATGCCCGAAATCCCTCCCTCCTTCAGTCTATAAATTCCTGGAAATTCACATCCTCACCTTCCATTCCTTCACCACTGCCCCATCTCTTCCCTGTTCCTTAGTCCTATATCAGTCCTGCCACAGTCATGAAGTAAGGAGGGCATGGCCTTCCAGCTACAGGCCCAGATTCTCAGAGTTCTCTCCACCTCCCTCAATCAATCTTTCCTCGTACTACCACCACACCAAACTCTCAAAATAAAGGACAGGCACATACGTTGTCTGTTGTTTATGTGTCATTCGAAATGTGGGACAAATTTGACCTTTCATTAAGCTAAATATAGTTCACATTATTGGCACACCAGAATCGAGCCTACTCCGTAAAGGTGAATCAGGTGGAAGAACATCTTTCTGCAGATCCTGTAGACGCTATGATTGTAGACACTTCTCTTCAGCTTACACTAGGGCAGCGATCACCAGCACTCTTCCTGGAAACCCACTATCCTCCACCGTTCAGTTCCACCCTGTATATACTGTAACATGATGCATCCTCCTTACCTAACACTAAAGCATCTGATCCAGATTAAGATGGACCGAGGCAATGTGGGAAAGTGTTCTTTGGAATCAAAATCTTTTGGGAAAACATGGACACCATGTTCTCCAGGCTAAAGAGGAGTATTACCATCCAGAGTGTTATCAGCACACAATTCAAAAGCCAGTGTCCATAATGGTATTGGGGAGGGGTGACCATTAGTGTACATGGCATGGGTGACTTGCACATCTGTAAAGGCAACATGAACGCTGAATGAGATATACGGGTGCAGGAGCATCATAAGCTTCCAGCGACACAACGTCTTTTATTTAAGGAAGGCTTTGCTTATTTCAACAAGACAATGCCAAACCACATTCTACAGGTATTACAACATCCTGAGTCCGGGTGCTAAACTGGCCTGCCTGCAGTCCAGATCTGTCACTGAAAACCTTTTGTGCATTATTAAAGAAATATATGACCCCTGAACTGTTGAGCAGCTGAAATCCTATATCGAGCAAGAATGGGAAAGGTTTCACTTTCAAAACTGCAGTAATTGGTCTCCTCACTTTCCAAACCAAGGGTTTGGTCTCATTATTGGAACTGCACATTGCCTTCTACCTCCCATTGATCTGATCTCACCTCCTCCATGTTTGGTAGCCAGTATGATTCTTGCATGTCATGACATGAGCCTTTATATAGCCCCCTCCTTTCAGCCAGTCAAATGCTACATGGAATATTTACATTGGACCGGTTTGTATAAATATTGGTAGGGATAATTCTGACCTCCCAAAATATTGGTAGGGACATGTCCCTACCGTCCATATACAAACCTACGCCCATGTCCCCAGTAACCATGAACCTGTCCCAGCTTTGTGAAGCATGTTGCCGGTATCAAATTCAAACAGAGCAGTTATTTTTCGAAGGACAATACGATTTCTCATTCTGATGTTGTCGTGGTGCAGTTTTCAATTAAATACAGTGTTTAAATGGTTTGGGGTGGCATGGTGGCACAGTGGGTAGCGCACTGGTACTTTGCAGCAAAGAGGGCCTGGGTTTAATTCCCTGGCTCGGAGGCCTGGATCCTTTCTGTGTGGAGTTTGCATTTTCTTTCTGTGTCTGCATCGGTTTCCACCCACAGTCCAACGACATGTAGTTGATGAGCTCTAACCTGGGGGTTTTCAGTAGAGATTAGGTCAGGGGTGTCCCGATGGAAGAACAACACAGTCTTAGTATACTTGCAGAAGCAGATAGATTTTAACCTAAATATCACCTACTAAGTTCATGGAATCCATAATTTCCTGTGGCTTCAGTGGAATTTAAAAAGCCCCACATTACTCATCCACCACCATACTTCTCAGTGGGGATTAGGATCTTTTCTGCACCAAATCTTTTTATGCCAAAGCCCACTCAGATGATGTTCCAGTGATGTTTAGTAAACTTTCTCCTGGATTTCCTTCTTTACAAATGGCCATTGTCCAACTCTGAAAAGGTTTTTCTTCTCAAGTAGTCAGTGAGGAGACACTTGTTCTGGGCAGCTGTTTTAGAGCTCCAGTTGTTTGAATCTTCTTAATTGTTGTCTTGATAGTATAGGGGCCAGTTTTCCTTAAGTGGCTTAGTATTAAGATCATTTGCATCATTTGGCAGGTTCAAACATGCAGCATTTTATCCAGAATGACTCACAGTTTACATTTACACAGGTAGACGAAGGTAGTGTTAGGAGTCTTGCCCAGAGACTCTCATTGGTATAGTGTAGAGTGGTTGGCTAGATGCGGAATCGGACCCCAGTCTACAACATGAAGGGTAGAGGTGTAACCCACTACACTAAACCAACCACCATCATTACCAAATCATCTTAACTTGTATCATACTTTAAGGTGATTTATCTGTTTATAGGGGATCTGCTAGATGAAGTGCTTTTGGGACACCCAATCCCAGATTGATATTTTCAGAGGTTAAGCTACTTCTTGGTGTCACTGCCTAATTTATGAAGGTCAACAACCTTTTGTCTCATGTCATTCTGAGCTTCCATATGTTAATGGATGACTTAACGGTGTTTATATTCCAGTGAAACAGGAAATCATGGATAAAGACTCAAATGTGTATATGTCAGTTTCTGGTGGTGCCTATAATTGTGACGTATTTTTTTGTCTTTTAATAATTTCACTTCATTCAAGGCCTTATTTGCCATGCATTACCAAAAATGTGGTGAATTGCTCAATTTCATGCTCCAGTAATTCCATAGCGCACTGTCGATCCTGCATACAGACTAATAAGGGAAAAAATCGTTTATAGAATCCACCGAAAAAGAGGAAGGCGAGCAGATTTGCTATTACACCACCTGTCTCTTTTACAGTATTATGTCAGGCAGCTGACAGCAGCTGCCTCTGTTAAACTGACAGCTTTCACCCCCCTTCCAATAAAACCCTCCATGAGCAGGCTCAGGAAGCACTCTGCCTCAATAAACACCTGCCACAGCGGCTGACCTGCTGCTCCGCTCAGAAAGACTACTCTCCCAGCCTGAAGACAGCTCTGACAATAGCCATTTTTAAGATATATATACTGTTGAGATCTGAAGGTGGCCAGGGCCTGCTTAATCTCCTGCCAGCCGTCTGGTTCCTGGGCGGACGCTCGGTGAGACGAACTGGCAAAGCAGAAAATGAAACACCTGGAAAAGTCAAAGCCGCCTCCATTATTCCGACGACTGATGCCGAGCGCTTTTGTGCACACGGTCTTGAGATGCTGTATTGGCCTTGTTTGACTTAAAATATGGAATCTATTCATGATGGAATTCTCTTCAGCCTTTTCCAATTAGACATGAGCAGCTTGAAGAATTTAATGACGGCTACGACGGCTCGGAAACAAATCAGAGGGCTGCTAAAATTTAGGAGTTCAGTGGAAACTGTTTGATTGCAGCCACCAGGGGGCAAAATGATTTCAGTTACTTTACCGTAATGCATTTTGCAACCCCCAAACTACTCCCAGCAGACCCAATCTTACTCTCATTCCTTGTTCCACATATCTATACACAAAAGAGCCCGAGTTGTTTACAAGTTGAAACATCTGTAATCGCATTGTTTGCTCCGACTATCTTAACCGCAAGAGCATAAGTACTGTAATCGATAGAGACACTGGATAGGGGTCAAACGAAAGCACCCATGACTCAATGATTGAGCCAGCAGCTCTATATTATCCATCAGACATATATATGGACATGCTCCATAATCTCTGGAAAGCTGGCTAATGATTTGAGATTCTTTCTTCATGGAATGTTGCCCAAGCAGGCCTGCAACTGTAGACGGCCTGGGCAAAGGCCAAACGAGGAGAGGTATAAAGTGAATAAAGACATGCTACATAAGGGCACGTATAGACAATCATATGTAGCATATCTGTTTCATGTAGACGATTCACCATGCCAAGAAGAAAAGAAAAGAAAACAAAACATGGGCTCTTTCCTAAAAAGAGCTTCAGAGCAAAGAGTTCTTTTCACACAGACAAAAAACAAAAACCTTGAACCCTGAAATACGAAGAGAACACACAGAGCTAGCATTAATCCCGTTTCTGGATCACGGCCAGTCATTAATGGCCATATGAAATCTATCATGTCTGTAGTGTCGGTGTCAGTTTTACTGTGTTTTAATTGGAGACTCTTTACACAAAATGGCTTGTTTATTTTACACCGCAATCTACAGGCCTATCAGGCTGCAGCCAGACGTCTTGGAGGACGGCAAGTAAACCAATCCCTCTTATAAACCAGAGAAAGCGAGATCAGGCCGCTTGTTAAAGCGCATATTAGATCATTTGTACTCTCCTTAATTCATTCATTTTACTGATTACAACTTTCCCCTTATTTATCGGCCATGGCGGTTCAAAATCCTTACGTGGCACTTTGAGCGGGTTGCCGTTGCATGGCGCGAGTTTTTTCGTAGAGCTGACAAATTGGAGGTGTTGTGAAAAGCTGGTACCAATGAGCTATAAAAAGCCACCAACAAAACATGGAGCACTTTCTGGAGCAGATGAATAAAGTATAAATAGACCTCTCGGCCTGCAACAAGCAAATACTTCATCAGAAATGTTTGGCGTTACATCACTAGCTCTGTGTGTGTGTTTGCGGGTGTGTGTGTGTGTGAGAGAGAGGGAGAGAGAGAGAGAGAGAGAGAGAGAGAGAGAGAGAGAGAGAGAGAGAGAGACTCTTGCGTTACCCAACTCTTGCTGTGTGAGCCAGCTATTATGGTTTGTACTAATGTTCTGGTTTTAACATCCAAACATTCTAAAAGCTGTTATTTGATTTCCCTTTTCCCTAATTCTACTCCGAAAATTCTGTGACTTCTATTCATCAAAGTAGCTCTGTCAACAGAGAAAATGAGCAGACCTGGAAGGCCTCGCCATCCAGTTTGGTGAGGGCATGAGCACTCTGGGGCTAAATTTGGTTCTCGCTTTTTTCATAGAAGCACACGGGCTGAGAACTCGTATGGCAAAAAAAATTATGCTTTGAAAACTGGATCGGTTGGTGTCTTCAGTCCCCAAATGTTTACTGAGTGCTGCTAAAAGGAAGATGTTCTGGTTTATGCTGGTTTACGCTGGTCTGGTGCTGGTAATACGGTTGCAAACATGCTAATGTCCCAGCAATTTTGGAACGTGATGGAGGCGTCACATTTTAATGAGTGTATATGTACCAAAAACAAATAAGTTGACCCATCCAATGATAGTGCAGTTTAACCTCAGACTAATCAGACATTGCTTCCTCTGCCTCACTGAACACTGAACACTTCTCATATTCTTACTAATAGATCATCACTGTAGGCTTCTAGTGGCAGTGATGAACTGCTTACAGTGGTCGCTGGTTTCACTGGTAACAGTTTCATTCAGACTTTCAGTTCTGTCTCTCCTTTTTACTCCCACTTTAACAGTTATCGTTTTTATCGTTATATTCAATATTGCATATAATTGTAAATTCTTATCTTTTTATATTGCTTTTGGGCTTGTTTTTCTATGGACCAGAGAAGGAAGGCCTTTTTGAGTCTTGGTTCCTCTCAAGGTTTCTTCCTCTTGCTCTGAGAGAGTTTTCCCTTGCCACTGTCGCCCCTGGCTTGCTCACTGGGGGCTTGGACCCATATTCTCTGTAAAGTGTGACAGCATCTGTTGTAAAATTTGCTGTATGAATAAACTTGACTTTGGCTTACGTTGATAAAGTAAAGTAGAAAATATTGTGTTTTTGCATTGTCTTTAATGCAGGTCAAACAGAACATACGAATCACAGGCTTGTATTGTTATTAGCATTGTAGCATCCCGCTACTGGCTTGCGGGCCCATGCACATAGCCAGACGGGAGAGCTGGGCTCGCAGTAAGAGAGACTTCAAATGGTGTAAATAAGTTGTGTGGTTGTTGTCAAAGACACGCTACTTGTGTTGTTGTGCTAATCTGTTCTGGGCTGTGGGGAGGTTTGGTTGGTCTGTGTTGAGCTACTAGGGGTTGCACAGATTAGTTGACTAGTCAACTTTGCTGCATGCCAATGACGCTTTAAGCTTGATGTAGACTAGTCGCTGATCATGTGATTATGACACTAACAACATGGATGCCTTTGAAAAGGCCACAGCTGAGCAGCTCTGGTTGCCTAAAGGCTAGCTTTTCGCCGCCAATCCACAGGGCTTCAAATATCAGATACTGAATGCTCTAGTGTCCTGAAGACTACAATAAAAAATCATGTATGATTGGAAAAAGGGGCATAAAGCCCCATCATGCTGTAAAATTTGAACTTGGTTACTCTTATTTTCACAGTTATAGCACTCTAATTTTCTCTGCTCATAAATGTCCTTGCAAAGCCACCTGGATGCAGCCTAAGTTGGGTACAAACTTGCAAGATTCCAGGGTCCTCTGGCTTCCTAAAACATGGGTCATCAAATGTGGACCTTGAAGCCAGTTTTTGTAATGATCTGTAGGTTCTATCAGTGGTTACAAACTCAAGGATGGGAATCTGGATTTAAAGTGGACAGATGCCCAAACCATACAATTCTACAAAATGCATTCTTCAAGGCTTCTGAATTTAAGATTTGAAGACCTCTGCCCTAAAGACTGGAAATGGGATCCAGGGCTCGCTGGAAAGGACGTCATGCTCTACTGACCTGGAGTTTGGCTTTTTTCTAACGTTTATCTGCCAACCAACAGTGCTTCAAATGTGTGGTTGGAGAGGGGGCATGAAGCCTTATCATCCAGGAAAGTTTTAAGTTGATTACTTTTATTTTCACAGACTTACGGCACTCTAATTTTCTCTGGATGTCCATAAGCATCTTTGCAAAGCCACCTGGAGTTGGATTCCAATTTTTGTGAGATTCCAGATCTCTGGCTCCCTAAAGACTAGCAATGGGATCCAGGCCTTGTTGGAAAAGGCACATCATGTTCTACTGACCTGTGGTGTTTGGCTTCATCACAGATTTTTAAAGTCACATGTTGCAAAGCATTCTCTTCTCCAATGGTTTTATTCACAACATCATTCGTCGGCAATTAGTTCTTGTTGACCATTTTCATCACATAACTGTCGACTTTAAAAGACCTGAATTCATGCAACCTCTAGTATCTACCAGTAACCGAAAGTGTGTGGTTGGTGGTGACCCGCCTGCCTCCCAGGTACTGGCTGCAGTTCTCCCCTGCTTCTGTAAAAGAGCATTTTGTTGCTGTCCAAAGAAAAACAAGTATCTCCAAAATGGCAACTTTATAGGAGAGGCCAAAAACTTAGATTAGTTTTAATGTAAGTCAATAAAGCCAGACATTTTTCCAAGCAAATCTGGGCCATTTCTGTTGCTCCATTCCTCATGAAATGTTCTCACAGTGTAAACAGCAGCTGCTGTGTTCAAATGATGCATAAAAGTAAAAATCAACAAAAATGAAGATACATGTAATACAGCAATGATTTGTTGTGCCATATTTCCATGTTGTTGTCTCCCACGCTGACACAGTATTTTACATACCCAACTTGTTTGGAATTGGGTTTGTACATCAGCTTTGTGAATAATTGCCTTGTCTGGTTTAAGAATATTGTATTGTTGCTAGATGTGTAAGCCAGCACTGTAAAGCTTCACACTGACCTGGAGTTTGGCTTTGTTCTAATGTTTATCCGCCAACCAACAGTGCTTCAAATGTGTGGTTGGAGAGGGGGCATGAAGCCCTATCATCCAGTAAAGTTTTAAGTTGATTACTTTTATTTTCACATTACTTTTATTTTCACAACACTGTAAAGCTTCACACTTGGAACAGTATACATGTACAACATCGTCGTTCACTGCAAAAAGCCCAGTCTAAACACAAAGAGGACGAAATGGATGTTGTGTTAATAAGCAAAGATTTCTGGGCAAGTTCTGCTTCTGAACTTCTGAACTTCTGAAGTTCACCTTCATGTTGACGCAATCCCTAGATTCTTCAAAGAGTCATTTGTGTTAATACAGCATTGGATTGGCCTTTAAGGTACTGAAGATTGCCCCAGTGGGAAATGGTGAGTGCAGGTTGACAAATATCCAGTACTGAGATTGAGGGTTTGATGAGCACTCATTCATGCTGATCCAAGCTGGTTGCTGCTGATCGGGCGCTGGTTTACCTAGTCACCCAGTACGGTGGTTCTAATTGACCAGCATACCAGCATCTAAAACACAGCATGTGTATCTTCTTTTTTGTTGTTTTTTACATTATTTGAGCACAGCTGCTGTCGGATACACTTTGTGATAAACAGACCAATAGATGTGCTTCCTTAACGTCCGCTGAAAATGTTTTTGTCTTCTGTTGTACTATATTGGAGACATATGGTTTTCTTTGGACAGCAACATTATACTGCTTTTAATGGTGACATAGTTTTTCTAGCATGGACGTTTCCACTGTTAGCATGATTGCTATCTCAAAAGAATAGTGGCACAAATAGCTGCACTCAAAAGGAATCATCCGACAGGAATGAAACTTGGTGGGTAGGTTTGACATCATGAGACATGCAAATGACGTAAGCAAGGGGCGGGCCTTATCACTGTACCTGACTGACTCAACAGCCACGATTGCAGACATTCAGCGAGCAGTGATGCCATCCTGTTACTGCCAGCACCGTTGGAAGACAGCTGCACGACACAGGACTACATGCACACAGGCCATTACAATGACTGTCCTTAACACCATGTCAATGTAGCCAAACACTGCAATGGTGTCGTGCCCAACGAGTCACGCTTTTGTCTTGGTGGAGATGACCAATGAATCCGTGTGGAGGCACCGTGGTCAGCGCCAAGATGAACAGTTTGTTGTTGAGCTCACATGTCCAGAAGGACACCATTAGGAACCTCTACAACCCCATGCCGAGGCATCTGCCCAGCGCCATACTGAGAGACACTACTTCACTACTTCCATATCAGCCTAAATTCATGTATTGTTTCTGGTAACCTTTACCTGCCTTCCCAATAGTGCAACACTTCCTTCTGGGTGCAACTATTCTTTTGATGATGATTATGAACCACTATTTCAGGCTTTACAAGGTGAGTCGCAGTTCTCCATATTCAGTGATGCTACTTCTTTCAGCTTTAGGAAATATTACATTGTGCTGCTTTAATATTGTAAAGTTTGAATGAGTAAAAACATGAATCACTGAACTGATACTGAATTGATATTGATTCTGATTCTTTATTCACTGAAATTACCCAACACTCAAAAGGAGTCTACTTTGAAAGCATCACATCCAAAAAAAAAGTATTAGTTTTTAGTTAGCCTTATTTTTCTTGTTGATGGCAACAAGGGGTTGAAACACGGGGCCATGGAGTTGTTTCCTAGAAAATTTCAATGAGGAAACATTAAAAAGAGGGAACATGGGGGTGCTAAAAACGTAGTGCTTTTTCCTAGAAAATTTCAGTCAGAAAATCTAGGGCCGATGACCACTGTAGCTAACAAGAAATGGAAGCTTTAAGCCAGCAATTAGCATTGTGCAAAACACATTCCTTAAACCTCAAGCACTTGCCTCAAACCGTGTTGAGTCATTAAGGAATCTCGAAAGGGTTTGCTTATGTGGTCTCTGAGAGCGTATGACATACTGTTATCTATAAAACATGTTTGCTATCAAAAAGTACGGCCATAATTCAGGCTGCTACTACTAATTATACATATGCCGACGTACACTTATCCATTACTGTAGAGAACAGCATGTCATACATTGTCAGAAACCACAAAATCAAATCCGCTTGAGATTACTTAACAGCTTGGCGCGGTTTGAGGCAAATGTGTGATGATTCGGATATGCAGTTTGCACAACCCTGGTAACTCGTTACTTGTTAGTTGCATAAGCCTCACAGCTCCAGTGTGAAACTAAAGACACCAAACATGTCTTGTCCGTTCCTCTCAAATTTGGAATAAGAGGAAATAATTGTGCAAGTCTGATTCTTGCCCAAACCAGCCCTTCAAATTCTGCCGAATGCGATTAAAATTGGGCTGTGAAATGAGAGGTCTCCTGCTATCCTAAAGACGGAGGTTCAAACCAACAGAAAATGACTGACAGATGTGATTGTCAACACTGGCGGCAGGAACATCAAACAGCTTCATCGGTTTAACACTGTAGCAAGAAACAGACACACTGAGTCATGTTCAAAAATGCTTTGATCGCCCATCTCAAGCTCCAAACGGCACGGACCTGGACTGGAGACTGCTGCCTTGTTATGCGTGTCATTGACATGCTACAGTGGTAAAAGCCTTGCATGCTTACTCACCTGTTGCCACGCTCATCACTCCGTACTGTGGTGTTCATTTTCACCTTTGTTTGATGTTCGTTCATGTGGATGATGACAATAATAATAATAGCAATAATAATAATAATAATATTTAATATTATTTTTATTTATAGAACATTTTTCACACCAGCTTGTAGAAGATGGTGTGGGTAGCGCTTTAGATGAATGCTCTTTGAAGAACTGCCGCTCAGTGCTGGCTGATTTGGCTGGAAGGCGGACACTCTGCATGCATGGTTAGGAACACAACCCACTAAGCAGCCCCAGCGTCCAGCATAACAACACACAATAAGCATGTATATATACATACAGTGGCAAAAATCCCAGTCTACAGGAAGCTCTCCTCAGAATTGTCCCAGGGAAGGCATCCACCAAATCTGGCCCAACTGCTTAGTTCTTCAACGCAAGAGTACCTGAACAATGATGTGGCCCACATCCAGAAACTTGTCCATTCCATGCCAAATCCAGTCACAGCTGTTATTCATGCTTTTGGAGGTATAACATGCTATGAGGTACGTTCAGTCACAGAGTGTCCGGTGAGCATAGAGAGTCCGGTGAGTGCTTCCTATAAGCCTTTGCGCATCGACTCGAATGAGCTAGTACAAGGATGATACAATACCGTAGTCTCTCTTTAGGAGATTCAAATGTGAATAATACATTCATATTCATATCAAAATCTGTTTAAAAAACTACATCATAGTAATCCCACTGGCAAGCATGGCTGTAACTAGTTATGAGGACGCTGAGGACGCTTTTTTTCCACTTATCTCTGTTCATGAGATTTAATTTAGAAAAAGCATCATTCTGACAATGCAATAGTTTACTCAGAAGCAGAGCCCCCAGAGGCCTACCCAATCACCCAAACATCCAGACAGAATATAGTTATTAAGCCGTATTTTTCAGGATAATTAAACTTGATCTGTTTTCTGTGGGCGCTGTCTATTGGAGGCAAAATCGGCCAAAACAGATATTATAATTAAAACAGTAAAAAGTAAATGCAGCTTTGGCACGTGTTATGCATTTCACGAAGCAAAGGCAAAGCCAAAGTGAAGCTTGGATTGATTTTTTCCCTATTAACTTTTCCATTTTAGATATGGCCATGAAATACCAGGACAATCACAAAAAGAAATGACAAACAGCTGTCTTAAATATATTTTTATCTTTGGCACAAATGAAGCGTGCTTATGTGAAAAATTACACTCATCGTCCAAAAAATAGCTGCCCCCAGAAGGAATCAGCTGACAGGTATGAAACTTGGTGGGTAGGTTTGACATATATGAGACATGCAAATGATTCAAATTTCACCTTCGGCTGTGCGTGTGACTTAATCAAGGACGGCCTTAACTCTGTACCTGACTGACTATATAAGATCGTCCTGTTGAGTGTGCTTTCCATTCTGACTCATGCTGTTCTGTTGGTAGCATCCTTTGCAAGTGAAGTATATCTCAGAGAAGAGGTCGAAAGCAATTTCAGCAGTTGGAAGAGTTCGAGAGGGGTTGCGCCATATGGCTCAGTGAAATGGGATGGTCAGGCAGACTTTACCATAGCACGCCGCTGGCAGCAAAGGATAGAAGGAGGCACGCGACTACCACATGAAGGTTCTGGGAGACCTACACAAACCACAGAGAGGGAGAACTGGCAGATTGTCCAACATGCACAGAGTGACCCAACAGCCACTATTGCGGACATTCAGTGAGCAGTGATGGCCTCCATGAGTCATCCTGTTAGTGTCAGAACAATTGGCATCACGGCGCAGGACTACCTGCACACAGACGTTACGACGACTGCCCTTAACACCACGTCAACATCACCAAAGACTGCAATGGTGTGGTGCCAGACTGTCAAGGAGTGATTCAGAATGGCAGCGGGTCATCTTCAGTGACGAGTCACGCTTTTGTCTTGGTGGAGATGACCAACGAATCCGTGTGTGGAGGCACTGAGGTCAGCAACAAGGTGAACGTATGTTGTCACATGTCACACGTGGCCTGGTGTCACTCCACCTCCACCCCTACCGCACAATCTGCAGGAACTGTGTGTGAATATTCAAGCTGCATGGGATGGATTATCACAGGACACCAGTAGGGTAGGAACCTCTACAACTCCATGCCGAGACGTCTGGCATTTTGCATTAGCAAACATGGGGGCCCAACGCCATACTGAGAGACACTACTTCTGTATGTGTAGCTCAATAAATATTGTCCATATCAGTCTAAATTTATCATCATTTATTGTTCCTGGTAACTTTTATCTTCCTTCCCAATAGCACTGCAATCCTACACCTCCATCTGGATGCAACTAATCTTTCACAATGAATGTGAACTGCAAATGCATGTATTTAATTTCATTCTCAGTTTTGGCAGGATATTTGCGCAGATGTTTGAAAAAATACAGGTTTACATTTTATTCTTTTAATTATAATACCTTTTCTTTGGCAGGATTTGCCTCCCATATTTGCCACTGTATTATGGTGAATCAAAAGGTGCAAAAGGTGAATAAAAAACTGCAACATGTAAGGTAAAATATATGTTAATATACTACTAGAAATTCCATAAATGTGCTAGAAGACGTGATAGCGTTATCACAGAGGTTGTTTTTAGATGTATGCCTTTAACTGAACTAGTTTAGCACTGGCTAAAGACAGAGAATGTTAACTGCAGCCCAATACGCTACTTGCAGTCATCACCCAAATGTCTCAGGCTTTAAGATATATAAGACATAAGATCACTAATTGCATGAATTACCAGAGCCATTCTACATACCTATAAAAGCTGCTCTGGACAGTAACTAAGTAAATGGAGTTAGTTACTGTACTTAAGTAGTTTTTCCATATATCTGCACTTTACTGAGGTATTTCCATTTTTAAACGACTTTGTACTTTAACTCCACCACATTTCAAACTCAAATATCTGACTGTTTACTCCACTACATTATGCGAAATGTGTAGTTCCTTTCGGCTTATGTGCATGTAAAAGCGTCACATGTCAAAACGAAACAAGCTTATTCGTGGATTCTTAGCATCCATGGAAATATCCATTTCAGGCCAGGACTACATCAAGGACCACCTGGAAGAAGGCAGGTATAGCAGGATGGGGTTAATGCAGGATTGAGTTAACACTGAGTGACAATCACAGCCAACAGTTATTAGTAAACAGATAAAACATATCGTTCCTGACTTTGTGGGTAAATAGACCACAATATAGAAATATGTACACATGCACTCGTGACTGGCGAGTGTCTTTTTCTGCATTCATACAAACACTATTTCCTTTTATACTAAATTTGTTTTGGCTAGTTCATGTTTATGAACAGAGACCTACAGACGCAATATAGCAAAGGACAAACGTACTTGTCAACTTCATCATTTGTGAAATGATAACAGGACATAGGAGGAACTTCTACTTTTACTGGAGGAGTATTTACCTTGGGGATCTATACTTTAACTCAAGTACATGGTTTGTGTACTTCGTCCATCACTGCTAAAAAGGTATTTGCATGCTATGCACGGTAGGTACAGGTCTTAGGTACGAGTTAGGCAGGTTGTCTAAATGCATTCACCCCAAAGGTGAACACAGCTGAACCAAAAATTAAAAATGATGGGTGCACTACATGCTTTTGCCCCCGTACATGTAGGCCTGCGATGTTTATACACTGTTTATCTGTTTATCTGATGCTGCAGAACGGCACTTGAAAGTGTTATATAAGAGTGTTTAAAACCTAAACGTCTCAGTTTACAGTGTACGATGGTACCTGTCTCCAAATGGCCATGGTGTGAAAGTGTTGACATAGATTAACATTTACTATAATTATCCAAATCACGGGCCACATAAAGATCCTACTGTCCCCAGGTCAATATTATTCTTTCTGCAGTTGGCATTGGTGAGATACTTAAAAGAAAGACAGAAAGACAGCTGGTCAGATCTTACACTGCTCGAATGTTGCCTTCTGGGCCCCCATCTCCTAACTCTAAAAGCTGCACATTTGACGCCAACCTCAATATGTTACTCTTAAATCGCTGACAGGAATTTCTTCCGCAATTACACCGTGATTGCAGTGCAGTGGCACTAACACAATTATTACCAAGTTCCAAAATCTATTCAAAAGATACTTTGTGTTGCGTAAATGTCCCTGCAAACTGGTTTCATAATTCACTGAAGCTTAATGTTAGGTACAAGTGTACGATCAGAGTGGATTGCATTTATTCTTGACAGTAAATGTTAATGTTACAAATTCACAGTGGCTTTCCTTCCCGGCTCAACCTGATCTGAATTGCCAGGCCATTATGAGTGAAAGCCAAAACATCATTAGGAATAAATGTAATTCTGTAACTACAGGGCACTTTTGGAAGGAGTGTAAACACGAGTAAATGGCCGTGCTCGGCATTGCTCGTATATCCAGTAACATACAAGTTGAATGGTAATCTACTCTCTCTTTAAATAAAGCACAGCCCCCCCAAGTTCATGTAGATGTTCACATCTAGTTTTGCACTAGGCCATTTCTACTGTTTGCATGTTTTACTCTATCTGAAAAGTCACATATGCACTCACCATCAAAAGAATAGTTGCACCCAGAAAGAAGTGTGGGATTGCAGTGCTATTGGGAAGGAAGATAAAGTTTAGACTGATATGGGCAATATTTATTGAGCTACACATACAGAAGTAGTTTCTCTCAGTATGGTGGATCAGTTTTGGAGATTTGCGCAGATGTCTGGAAAAAGAAATAGCAGATACAGGTTTGCATTTACATTTTATTATTTTATTTGTATTTTTGGTATGGCCAGTATCACTGCATTATAGTGAAACAAAAGGTGCAGAAGTTGAATCAAAACTGCAACATGTATGGAAAAATATATGTTAACATACAACTAGGAATTCCATAAATGTGCTAAAAGACATTAGTATTATCATAGAGGTTGTTTTGACATTTAGGCCTTGAACTGAACTAGTTTAGCACTGGCTAAGGACAGAAAATGCTAACTGCAGCCCAATACACTACTTGCAGTCATCACGCAAATGTATGGTGTCGGGCCGCCATGTTCGCTAATGCAACATGCCAGACATCTCGGCATGGTGCTGTAGAGGTTCCTAATGGTGTCCTGTGATGATCCATAACAGGCAGCTTGAATATTCTCACACAGTTCCTGCAGATGTTGTGGTAGGGGTGGAGGTGGAGTGACACGAGGCCTTCTGGACGTGTGATGTGTGACAACAAACCGCTCATCTTGGGGCTGACCACGGTGCCTCTACACGCTGATTCATTGGCTGTCTCCACCAAGACAAAAGCAGGACTTGTCAGTGAGGATGACTCGCTGCCATTCTGAGTCACTCCATGACAGTCTGGCACACACCATTGCAGTCTTTGGCGTTGACGTGGTGTTAAGGGCAGTCGTCGTAACGGTCTGAGTGCATGCATCTCATGTATGCCAATGGTGCTGGCACTAAAAGGATGACTCATGGAGGGCATCACAGCTTCCTGGATCTCTGCAATCGTGGCTGTCGGGCCAGTCAGGTACAGCGATAAGACCCATCGTTGCTTATGTCACATGTGCGGCCTAGCGTAAAACTTGAATCATTCGCACTTCTCATGATGTCAAATCCACCCACTCCTGTTGGTTGATTCCTTCCATTATGGACTGATGCAGTTATATGATGCTACTAATAATGCAATACAGTGGATGGTCAGATAGCGACATATCCTTTTAGCATTATAACATTATAGTGTTGTCTTCTCACAGTGGAAGTACACCTGTGGATTTCTTTCAGATCTGACACAAGAGTGGAGCATGTGTTTCTTCTTTCTCCCAAAGATAAAATGCAATTTGTAAAACTTTTAGTTCAAAATGTTCCAAAATGAACTAAAATGATTTGTGAGTCAAAGATGTCTATGTATTGTGTTACAGAGATATTTACTAGCATGCTAACCACCTACTTGTAATACTGCTTTGCACCTTAGGAGGTGATAGTGAGTCACTGTAGCATTGGGTTAATCCAGCATGAGTGGATGAAGAAGTAGCAGTGCTGCACCAAAGGCGTATACTAACCTCTTGCTATTCACGTTGTAGGTGCTGCTCCTGCTAATATTAAGGAATAGGGATCGTGCATTTCCTTGTTTCTTACAATAGGAGTGGACACCACAACTTATGCTGCCCCCTGTTGGTTTGTACAAGTACAAGCTTTAAGTTAAAAGCTTCTCATATCTAATTTCCTCATAAATATCTCCTGAAAAAAGGGTAGCATGTATATAAAGGCTGTTTTAAATGGAAATTAAATCAACAAAAGGGTGGTCTCTGACTTTGAAGCAGCACTGTAGATACTTTAGTTCTTATAGCTCAGCAGCTACATTGCTGTACAATTTGCTGCGTGGCCTTTTGAATGTGAACTGAGGTCTTGCGTGTGCTTATGTGGCCGAGCATCCAGAAAAAAATTCCTACTGCGTTCAAATCTTTGTGGTGAAACAACTTCATTGTGATTCCAACAATGGAAAACTGACAGTTTGTACCATTGTGAAATGTGTTAAATGCCTGAGGCAAAGCGTGTCGGGTACATTCATTTCCGAGGTCATCCTCAATTTTACAATTGGCCTTCTATTTTTAGCCTTGGTTAAATATATGCTGGACTTTGTCTCCACATCCCTCGACCGCGTGCATGTGGGAAATCAAGCCTTATTACAGCAATTCAGGACTGGAACGGAGGGCTAAGAAAGTGAGCAGAGTGGTGGTGGTGGTGGTGGAGGCTTGGAGGGAGGGGGGGAGTGAGCAAAGCTCAGTGCACATCTGAGTTGTCATTCCACGCGCTGGGGATTTAGTGAACACATTCACTAGCGCCCAGAGCGCTCAGCAGGAGGCTGAGGAGTTTCTGGCATCGCTGGCATGCTGCCCCGCTCCGCTGAATGCCAGTCATTTCTAAACTAGGCCCAGGGTGTCTATGCGCGGACGAGTGGGGATGGCGACGTGGTTACTCGAATACACAGATATCTGAACTCCTCTTAGAATGAGAGATGAGAAATGTATATGGTGTAAAAGTTCCACTGCAGGGTATCACTCAATAGGTCAGCACTGGATAGTACATTCAATTATATATCACTGCTGTTGATCCTCATATCTTCCAAATTCACACTTTACAGGAAAAGGAAAATACTGTATATACTTTATGTTTAATGTAAATCAAGGTGACCACTCATTTTGGTTCATTTACCACACAGTGTAAAGAGCAACACGTATTCCCAAATTATGCCTGAACCTGAAAAATGCAAACAATGGAGAAGCTTTGCTCTGACAGTGGTCACCCAGCTAACAAATGTTGGTTCCCAAACCTTTCTGGGAACAGATTGATTTTGGTTGTCCTTTGGTTCTCTAGGAAAGTTTTCATTCATGTTTTGTTGTGCCTTATGGTTCTGAGAACATTCCTGTAACATTCCCATAACCTTAAAGTGGATATCTCTGTGTTTATTTTTCTTTTGAGCACATTTCCTTTGCTCTACATGCTTTACACTGTATAAAACATGTGTGTGAAAATTAAGGAATACACCAACCATGTAGCATGTACCTCCACTGGAGTAAAAATACTAAAGTATTTACCTTCAAATGTACGTAGGTATGGAGAGTAACAG
>CM067474.1:59676622-59714380 GCA_034552555.1 Semaprochilodus insignis
TTTACCTTCATCTTCATCATCATCTTCTTCTTCATCTTCATCATCATCTTCTTCTTCATCTTAATCGTCTTCATCTTCTTCTTCATCATCTTTACAGAGAACAGTTGACCCATTTTTCCAATATGAACACAAAAGAAATAGATTCAGCTTCAAGAACAGCTCAAACGTAACGTTCTGATCCAAAGGCTCCGGGCTGCCTTTCCAATTGACTCCTGATCCGTGTTAAAACACAGTTCCATCACTCCAACAGCTTAACGGAACGTGCACATGTGCAAACATTGTAATTTCAATTTGCTCATCCAAATCATTACACAAATGCAGGTATTTTAGGTAAATTGTTTTATTATTTTTAACACACTAATTGCAAGGCAAATTCCCTTAATTGTAACCCCAGACTCTGAAATAAACAAGGCTGAAAAATGTAACCAACAATTATGGTTTTCAAAGGCCTGATGTGGTATTTGTGATGCTTTTGCCAAGTCCGTTTTCATGTTTCAGTTTCGAGTTACTGCCGAACATAGACGCTCTGAATCATTCATCAGAATGCAGCCCTTAATGAATAAGAGTCCGAAAGATTTGCTGAGTTAGGAGACCTATGCGTACGGCTCGGCCTCGGCAGTTCATTCCTTCACCGATGGAATGTTCCATATATAATGCCCTCCTTAATAAATCAAGGGAATTACCCCTAAAGAGAGCTGGCTTATACCATCACCATTAAGTCTATTTTCCATACAGCAGGCCTCGATCTTTCATCACAAATTTATCTCAGATCATATACTGAAATGTCTTCATATACGTCAGTCCAGATATGGTGCAGCCAACACAGGGCCCATTTGCAGCGTATACAGAAACTTCTTTTCTGCAGTAATGCCTCTATTAAACTGAAGACCTGGACCTTAAGCGGGCCTTGCCAGGAGCCTCGATGCATATGGGAGGAGGAAACACAGTGACACAAATACACTGGAACACAATTGCTAACACACACGCAAACATGTGCGCACATACCCGCACACACTTGAGAAGGGTTTGGTAGGGCACTGTGTTTTATGTGGCCCTAAGATTAGCCTGTGATGACAGTGCCACTCATTTAACTGTGCTGGATACGAAGGCCGAACTATGACTACAAATGCCGTCAAGTACCCAATGCCAGCAATCATCCGAAGCGAACCCAACAACAGTTACATGCAAGTTATTTTTATGTTCAAAGTCTTAAACTTCTCAGTAATGAACAAAACTACGTGACGTACATTCACTGCACAGATGCAGCACGGAATTACTCTTTAACTGCTATCGCTCCTAGATGACAGTACTGCCAAGCCTCAAGACATTGGCTGAGGCCTCTTGGAATGACAAAAATTCCATCCTGGAGTTGGCAACCCAAACTGATCAGCTTGCAATGGCAAACTATCTCTAAATCCATCCCTACAGCCTTTTCCCAAGACCGGATCAGATTCATGTTTCCCCACTGACAGCCTTTTGTGGTAATATTGTTCTGATACCAATAACCATTCACCCTGAGACCAACTAAAGATGGCATATCTGTGTTATTGGGTATTGGTATCGGGCTAATGTTAGTATAAAATGTGGGATCAGGCAGCGAAGGGAATACAGGATCCAATCCAATCCAGCCCTGCTGTGGTGCCCTGTCACCTCTATTCCGAATCTGGTCCTAGAGCAGTGGATCCTAACTGAGCAGGAGGTTAAGAAGACTGGAAACGATGGCCGCTGTCCTAGCGAATCTACCAAAGATTCCAGGGGCTCCTGTGCAGCGCAACCAAAGCCTTGGCCCTAACGTCAGGAAAGTGTGAGTTCGATCCACGGCGATGTCACAGTCTTTCGTGGCAGGAAGTCCAAGAAAGCAAATTTAGCCTCTTTGTGAATACAATGGTCCTCTCTTTTCTCCGTCTCTCGGTGGTGCAATGGTACACAACAAGCACATCTTCCAAGCATGTTAAGCTATCCAGTGCTACTGCATTAGTGGTAACACTCTACATTAAGTTTTGACTAACTAACATGAAGTAGTGCATTAACAATGGCGAACTAATGTTAAGTAAACATGTAGCAATGGATACGTGACTACTTAACATGTAAACATGTAGTTGTTATATGTTTACTTAACATAAGTTAAGCATTGTAACCATTGTTAATGTATTACTTCATATTAACTAATGTATTACTTCATATTAACTAATGTATTACTTCATATTAACTAATGTATTACTTCATGTTAGTTAGTCAACACTTGTGTAACATGTAACATGTTACTGTGTTAGTGGCAGTTTGAAAAGATGGTGATGGTGCTTTGTGTGTCTCGGAGGAAACGTGCTATCCTTCAAGGTAGCATCACATGATTGGGAGAACAAGCAGGCAGGTGGAATTGGAGATGACTAAGCTGGAAGATATAAGGGGAAAACATAATACAAATGAAATATAATAAAACAAATAGGATTCCAAAATCGTTTGTGACTTGCGGATATGGTTCTAGGAAAACCTCTAATTGGCCTCAAACAGAGGAGCCGCAACCTTTTGTTTCATGGGCCAAAGTCGAACGCCTAAGGTGGCTGTCGGGTCAAAAAGGTAACATCACACAAACAATGAAACAACACACAAATACAGTAAAATAGTGACTTCCTTATGGCCCAATTCAAACGTCCAGGACAGGCCTGCTCTATAAGCTTTCCATTATACAGAGGATAAAAAGGTTCTCCACACTCTTTAAAGAACCGACCATTCCTGGAGGAGTGCAGGATCAGATCTGGGAAACACTGACCTAACCCAGACTATTCACGACCTTTATGCAAGTTTGTTTGTGTGTGAATTCCTACGAATTCGCGATGGTGAGATTCCTGCTGGTGACGTACCTGTGACTTTGCTCAGAGTGCCCGCAACTCGCGGCTCCTGCATACTCGGCCAGGGCTGCTCTGGCTGCCGCTGCATGCCAGTGCTCCAAACGGGCCTGGCGCCGTGCCCGTGTTGGGCTTGGCCAGATGCATCGAATGCTCTCGGCCCTGGCAGTACACTCCCGCTTTTTCGGAGTGTACTGGCTAACGGTCGGCAGGCCTGTCACACGGAGGGGTGATGATTTAGGAGCCCAAATTAGGTTTTACACTGTGCTCCATTTGTTCCACTGTGTTTATGGATCATTAGCAACTGCCATTCCCACTTCAGCAGGGGCTGCAGGCCGGACTATTAGACCTACTCCCTCAAGAATTAGGATTGATATAGGAGTAGCTTCCCCCTACCTGCATTCCAATGTGTTTTTTTTAGAACAGAAAGAGACAACCTGGTCTCAGATTAGTAAACAAGGACCCGCTACTACAGATTGCTGCATGCTGGATAAACAATGGATAGAATTTACTTGAGTCAAATGTGAACACGATTCCCACATACATAAAGCATAACTTGTAGTTTACTTACTTCTGGCAATAATTCCATATTTATTTCACAGCAGGTACCCTATACCTTATAGCGGTTAAAATCCCTCATTTTAAAGAGTAAAATGATAAATCCCTCATTTTAAAGAGTAAAATGATAAATCCCTCGTTTTAAAGAGTTACAGCACAGTACCACAGCCTGAGACCACCCTTCATTTATTCATTTCCAGTCAGTAGAGCCATTACAAACACTTTATTTTTCACAGGGTATTTTGAGGAGATTAGACTTGCATAAGGAAAAAAAAACAAATTAATGAAAAGAGAAGTTTCCAAAACTACAAATCAAAAAAGCATTAAAAGCTAAAGAGAAACTAGCCCACCAGAACTTTCCCCATCAGATAAACAGTATTTAAAGTTTTCATCTGCCAGAGAGAGGAGAAAACCAAGCTCCACTTCTGCATCAGATCTGAAGCAATCCACAGGTGTTTCCTGTCCATCCTTCCACTGTGAGAAGACAGCTCAATGCTATGGGTCTGAAACGATGTGTAGCTGTTGAAGAAATACCTCACTGACAAAAGGAGACAAACACATCAAGCAAAGAAGCTGCCTGTGTTCTCAGAACAATGGACTGACCACCCCAGAATCCAGACCTCAACCTCACTGAATGTGTTTGGGATCACTTGGATTGGTGATCTTGTAAAAGGTGTCTTCACATTTATGGCATTACAATCTGACCATTTCTTACACAGGTAGGCAAAGGTAGTGTTAGGAGGCTTGCTCAAGGACTCTTATCAGCATAGTGTAGGGTGCTCCCAGGTAGTGGATCAAACCCAATCTACAGCGTACAAATCAACATGGAAGACGTCTCAGCATGGAGTTGTAGAGGTTCCTAATGGTGTCCTGTGATAATCCATGCCATGCAGCTTGAATATTCTCACACAGTTCCTGCAGATTGTGCGGTAGGGGTGGAGGTGGACTGACACCAGGCCTTCTGGACCTGTGACACGTGACAGCAAACCGTAAATCTTGGTGCTGACCACGGTGCCTCCACACACAGATTTGTTGGTCGTCTCCATCGAGACAAAAGCGGGACTCGTCACTGAAGATGACCCGCTGCCAATCTGAGTCACTCCATGACAGTCTGGCACGACACCATTGCAGTCTTTGGTGATGTTGACTGCCAATGAAGGGGAGTCGTCATAACGGTCTGCATGCATGTAGCCCTGCATTGTGCAGCCTGCCAATGTTGCTGGCACTAACAGGATGACTCATGGAGGGCATTACTGCTCGCTGAATGTCAGCAATCGTGGCTGTTGGGTCAGTGATACGGCCCGCCCTTGCTTATGTCACATGCGTGGCTGAACATGAAACTTGAATCATTCGCATGTCTCACAGTGTCAAACCTACCTACCAAGTTTCATTCCTGTTAGTTGATTCCTTCTGGGTGCAGCTGTTTGTGCAACTATTCCTTTGATAATGAGTGGATATGTTTCTGCTTCTTTCCCTGATGCTCAAAATATGTAACGTGTACTTAAAGTTTGTTTTGACTGGAAATTAAATAAATGGAAGTGAGGTGTCTGACTTTTGCACAGTGCTGTGCATACGTATATATAATATTTATACATTTAAATCATTGGATGTAACTAAATACAACTAAAGCTACTTTATGTACTACTATAACAATAAATTATATTTAGTACTGTTTGTACTAACTTACCACCTAACTGAACACTGACTGTTATGTATTAAATATGGACATTTTCAGCCTCATAACTCGAAACCACTTTGACACTTATTCTAACACAAGTTAGAACACCAAGCTAAATCTAAAGTGCACTTTCCCAGCAGCCATTAAATATGATATAAAACCTAATTTTATACCCTGCGTGACAGGTTTGTTCTGAACTGGGCGAAATTCATTCTCATATTTTTAATGAGAACACACTGCTGATCTGCATACGCCAGAGAGGCCCAGCTCTCCACACACCGCCAGCCTTCCAGCCACTGTTTTGCCATCTTCATTTCAGCCCAGTCATTAGCAATGCCCTCCGCTACTCTGAATTACATATGAAATGCAGCTTTGTTGTTGCAGTAGTTAGCTGAGTTGGTGTGCTATGATGCACAGGCATATTTAGAATGCTTGGAGAGAAAGAGCTAATTGTAGCTGTCAAAGACTATAGACTACATGTAATGTACAGTCAGGTCCAGAAGTATGTGGACAGCGATTTCAGAATTACAGCCGTTTTTTTTACATAGACCCTCCAGGTGATGACCAGGTGTGATTTATTCTCTCGTTATTTCATGACAATTTGAATTGATGAAAGGTCTGGAATCAATCCCAAGTGTTGAGTATGCATTTGGTAGCTGTTCACGTGAACTTTCAATATGTGGTCCAAAGAGGTGTTGATGTGAAAGTGAAGGGGCATTGTTAGGCTGGAAAACCCAAAACAAGACAAACCATTCAGAGAGACAGCAGAAAGGAGTTGCCAAATCGCCAACTTGGTACAAAGAATGCACTGGTGAGCTCAGTAACACCCAAATGGCTGGAAGACTACAGAAGACAACTAAACTGTATGATTGAAGAATCCTCTCTGTGGTGAAGAACAACCCCTATAAAACATCTAGTCAAGGATGTTCTAGGGAGGTTGACGGATCATCGTGAAACTCAAATGATCAATCAAATGATGTCATCATGAATGTGAATATACAAAGTTTACCCTAAGATGCAAAGCACTCTAGAACAGAAAGCCCAGATTAGACTCTAAAGAAGCCTAAAAATAACATGGTGGAGGCAGTGTCATGGCATGGGCATGTATGGCTGCCAATGGAACTGGGTCACTGGTGTTTATTGATGATGCGAGTGCTGATAGAAGTAGCAGGATGAATTCTGAAGTGTATAGAGCTCTACTTTTCAGGCAAATGCTGCAAAACTGGAGGACAGCATGTTGCAGTACGGCAAAAGCAACCCAAGAGCTTCTTGAGGCAAAGAAATTGAATGTTTGTAGATGGACAAGTCAGTCAATAGACCTCAGCCCTTACACTTACTGAAGACAAAACAGAAGGCAGAAAGACCCACAAACAAGTAGCAACTAAAGGGACCTGCAGTAATTGACTTCAAAGGATTTGCAGTCAATAAAACATTGTATTTATGATTATGTTAGTTTATCCAATTGTTGAGCCTGTAGAAATAGAAGGATTATAGAAAAAAGTGGCACTGATTCCTATAAGGGTTCCCAGGAGAAAAAAGGCCCACTGTCCATTTTTACCTGGGAGGGCAAATTTGTATATTATATTAAGTGCACTGAAATACTACTGAGTATTACATTTGTAATATATAATATTGCATTATAACAGGTGTCTTTACTTTTACAGTATTGGGCATTACAATTTGGCATTAGGGTATCAGCATTGGTGAGGTCTAGTGATGTCCATATATGTATATATATATATGTATATGTGTATATATATATATATATGTGTGTGTGTGTGTGTGTGTGTGTGTTACATTGGAATATACTTTATCTGGGTTAAAGTGGTGTTTTTGTTCAACCCCTTTAATTAAACCTGAAGATCTACATTTTATTCACATCTTGACTGTTTCATTTTACATGCGCCCTGGTGGTGTAAATTACTGACATTGCATCACTGTCCAAATACTTATGGACCTCACTGCATACAATTTATGTGCATTATTAGAATTGATGGCTGTTCTACCTCAGTGAAAGTAGGGAGTTGGACAGAAGCACAATTGCTTCAGAAACTGATGTGGGCCAGAAAACAAAAAGCTTTCTAGTATTTGTTACTTTCTATTGGCAAATACTTTATGAGCACTTTTTGTGCTCTTGATAAATTAACTTATTTTTTTAAGGCCCCCGAGTTTTCCTAACATCAATTTCACTGCACCAGCCCAACAGTACTGAATTACATCATATAAAACAGAGTTAGAGGATTCATTTTAGAGTTGGAAGAAAAGTGCTTTTCTGGTTACAAACATGTTTACTTAAACCGTAAAGGCTCCTAAATCCGATCTCTCTCTCTCTCTCTCTCTCCCTCTCTCTCTCTCACTCACACACACACACGCACACATTCTTTTTGCATCAGCATAGGGCAGTAAAGTCTGGTTTCCATCCAGAAAAAGCTCACTTCTCCCCCACCATCGTCTACTCAGTCAAATCCACACTTCTTGGCCTGATTCTATGCCCAGTGCACGGGCTGTTTCTGACTCAGCCGCTATCTTCGGACATACAGCGCACTCCACTCAGAACCATAAGAGCAGCTCCCAGCCAGCATTTCACATAAGCTGATTTCTGGAGCCAGGGGCCAGTACTGCGGTTGGCAAAAGAAAGCCATTAATATCAACTTTGGTTTCAATGTAAAGTGAAGAATGTAGCCTGTCTATGTATGCAAAAACCTGATGGAACGCAACGAGCAGCCGCAGGAGGATTACACTTGGACTGACACACTTACATGCCATTCATGCAAAAACATTTTGACAGGAAAAACCAAATTCCACAAGGATTTGGTTTCGACTCCTCTCCATTGTCACTCATGGGTTTTTAAACACTCTTTCATTACCCGGCGGGCCGTTCTGCAGGGCTTTAGAAGGTTCTGCAAGGCTTTCATCAGGCCGTTGATAGAGAGGGAAGGCAGAACGAAGAAGGAGCTCAGAAAGTTTGTTAAGGTGTAATTATCACTTAAACCAAACATCATGTGCACTACTATTATAAAATGCTTTATAAAGCTTGGCTGAGTACTCATGCCTTCTTGATCGTTTGATCTATTGAACTATTATTTAGGAGACTAACTACTATTTAGGCACTAATACTATAATGTGGTATGACTAACAGCTACACACTAACAGCTAGTGACTTTTGCCACCAGTATTTGGAGGACTCACCAATTTACAAAGAGTTGAACAACTTCAATGCTTTTTTTTTTTTCAATTTAAAAATTATAGGGTGTGTTTTGCTGTTTTAACCTGTGCGATGTTACTGTTATGGGTTGAATGAAACCTGTACAGTTTTACAGTAGAACAAAAAAGAATCAGACCTGCACAGTTTTTGTGCTGTATGATGTGAAGTTGGTGTGAAGTTTGGTTGCAGTGAATCCGATTTGCACAGTTTTACCGTTGTAGGACGTGCAGTGTTATAGTATGAGATTTCCACAAAGTTGATTCCTTGTTTAAATCTCTGAGTTGACTGCTAATTTGTAGCTCTTTGTGGACTTCTTTAATTTAGTATTTATTTCTTCTACTTTTTTAGTTTAGCCTCAGTAAAGGACTTCGTGAACTGCGTATTGTGTATTAGTATTTTAAGTATTTTCCTTATTTCTTCAGAGTTTTTCTGGATGCAGTGTTAGCAAATTTTCCTCCACCAACATAAGTATGCTACAACTCTCCAGTACTGAAGGTAAATGTACAGGAGACTCTGATGCAAGTGCAACTCTTTTTGAACTTTGCCTTGCATGCAGGATTACCAGCACAGAGAAGAAAGAGTATGCACTATGCTAAGTATTAGAGATGTTAGAAGTTTACAGCAATAGTTTGGCAAATAGCTTCCACTTACTCCAAATCTACTCTGGCGTCTGGAAACACATCCCCCACCAATCAGCGCTGTATTAACAGACTTGCCTCAAACTGTGTTGCATTGTTCCTGTTATATGTTTAACTATTAAACAGGTCAATAATACAGCAGGCTTCACGAAGGCCGCTGCTGCTGTTTTAGGCATGATGCGCAATGCTAATTTGTGTACATAAGCTTCCATTACTGAACAGCTACATTAGCTTCGTGGCTCCAATGCAAAACTATAAAAGCAGTGTTCATGTCTTGGCTTATTGACCACATTTGTGGTAGGTGGGGTGAGGGGGGACTTACTCAGAGCCATAGTTAAAGAATGATAGGCCACGAGTAAACATGCATGGTTAAGTCTAAACAAGTATAACCAGTGCAGAAGTGTGTAAACGTATTGTCACGTCAGTTATCCAATGGAATCTGATGCCTGCCAACTTTTACAGGTAAAGGTGCAGCCGTATTTAATCCATGCGGTCCCCCATAATCTGGTACAGCCTGGAGGTGGTTGTGGATGTGCGCGGAGAATGCAAAGCACTCCTCTCCGGACCACAAGACGGTTAAGCGAAGAATTATCGACCACTCCAAGTTTATTTATGCTCATGTTTTCGTTTCGCCACTCTTTATATGGCCCGGATTAGTCTTCCACGAATGTCTCAAAAACTGAGCGCCACACATGGACCAATTGTTGCCAAAAGAAGACTGAGAAGCATTCCTCTACATTTTGATTATGGCTTTGCGGTGATGGCTCTGAGTCTCCGAAGAAGAGCAGGACTTTAAACAAATAATAAAATGAAGAGAGACATGCAAAACGATGGTCGGCAGGGTGTCATGACTTGGCTGATGGTTAGCAGCTGTGACACACACGCGCACACACACTCACACACACACACAGGCTTGCGCGCACACGTACGCCCCCACACACACATGACTTCAACGACCCAGAGACGCGAGTGTGACTAAAAATACAGGGAGAAGAAAAGAGCTAATAATAACTGAACCGTGAGAGGAAGGGAGGGAATTGCTGCAGAGATAAGCCACGAAACACACACACATGCGCTTGGACTTCGATGCGGCTGGGGTACAGAAATTGGTACCAGCTGTCCGGCCTGCAAAAAAATGTTGCTGCGGAGAGGCGAAAGTGTCCAAATATGAGGAATTAATCATTCGCTCATAAAATCTGGCCACTTAAGAAACCTCAGGCCTTCCATGTATTTATTTCCATTTATGTGCGGCACTTCTGGCTCGTCCCGCTGCTTTCTGTTTTCTTTTTTCTCTCTCTCTCTCTCTCTCTCTCTCTCTAGCATGGGGGCTTTGGAGTCCAGCTTTGCAGCGTAGTGTTGAGTGGAGCGAGAGATGGAGATGTGAGGGCAGGACCAGCCACATTCCAGATGCTTTTGCAGCAAGTGATGCGGGGACAGAGCTCGCCACACTACGTGTCTGCAGCAGGAGAACAGCACTTTTATCACTCTAAATAAAGGCTGTCCTTTTTTTGACAGGCTAGCACCTTCCCTGAAATATTCCCCTCAGGCGAATGCAGTTTCATGAATGGCTTTTTAACAAATACATTCAGTCCACATAACATGATATAATAAAATGCAAGAAAAGGTGGAACCAAGAGTTTGGAATGAACGTAGAAGTGACACTCATCGTCACAAGAGTAGTTTCTCCCGAAAGGAATCAACGCCAAGGAATGAAACTTGGTGGGTAGGTTTGACATTGTGAGACATGTGAATGATTCAAGCTTCACGCTCGGCCGCGCACGTGACGTAAGCAAGAACGGTCTTATCGCTGTACCTGACTGACCCAACAGCCACGATAGCAGACATTCAATGAGCAGCGATGCCCTCCATGAGTCATCCTGTTAGTGCCAGCACCATTGGTAGACGGCTGCACCACACAGGACTACATGCACACAGACCGCTACCACGACTGCCCTTAACACCACGTCAACGTCACCAAAGACTGCAATGGTGTTGCGCCAGACTGTCATGGATTGACTCCAAATGGCAGGGGGTCATCTTCAGTGATAAGTCCCGCTTTTGTCCTGATGGAGGATGACCTACGAATCCATGTGTGGAGGCACCGTGTTCAGCACCAAGATGAACGGTTTGTTGTCACGTGTAACACATCCAGAAGGTCTGGTGTCACTCCACCTCCACCCCTACCACACAATCTGCAGGAACTGTGTGAGAATATTCAAACTGCATGGGATGGATTATCACAGGACACCATTAGGAACCTCAACAACTCCATGCCGTGACTTCTGGCATGGCGGCCTGACACCATACTGAGAGACACTACTTCTGTATGTGTAGCTCAATAAATATTGCCCATATCAGTCTAAATGTATCATCATTTATTGTTCCTGGTAACTTTTATCTTCCTTCCCAATAGCACTGCAATCCTACACTTCCTTCTGGGTGCAACTCTTCTTTATGACAGTGAGTGTATATTATTTTACACTTACAGTTGATTCACTTGTACTGATTTACTTTATTGATGTGGAAATAACTTACACACATGAATCAAGTAAATGCAACTCAGTGTCCTTAAAAAGCCCTTAGACAATCCATGAACTAAATTGTGTCCAAACAGAATCATAGCTCTTCGTCTTATGAGTGTATAACATTAAATAGGTTTTCATCTGAATACAGTAAAACCCATCAAGTGAGTCAGTTACTGATATGGGGCCATAAGAACCATGACGCATCCTGGTCGTCTCCACACAGAGACAGCACAGATGTAGAAGGTGAGTGTCATGCCTTCGCGTTGTCTGTGCATTGTCCAGACATTCATGACAGACTCAGTGACCGCTTGGTCAAGTAACTGAGTCACAAGCATTTCTAAAGAAACCAAATATGACTCCCTCAGTTAATAGGCCAATTTTAATGATTTGGTGCGGGGGTCAGTGACACTCAAGCTGATGACTCAGTTTGACAGAGAAGATAAAAGAAACATGAAGACATAGCAGCACGCACATACAGACACATATAACAAGGCAAAGATGCCCAGTGACACACACACACACACACACACACACACACACACACACGCACACACACACAGTACTTACATTGCAAAGGTCTTAGGCAGCCAAGAAAATTGTTGAAAGCTATTTATTCAAGATTCAAGTGTTTATTGTCATTTACAGAGAAACAAGCAGTTGCACTCTACAATGAAATTCTAGTACTAACAATTACAGTATAAATACTAAGTACTAAATAAAGAAGCAAAAAAGAAGACTATATAAATAGATATGTATGTATATAAATTCAGAAAATGTATAAATGCTGTATAGACAGTATAGCGCAGAGCATTTATATTGCATTACACAGGTCTGAAAGGCATAGGAGCAGCACAAATGTACAGTATGCAATATGAGTGCAACAATGGTAGTAAGAGTATTGTTGCTTGTATACAACATTGGAATAAATCCAAATTAATGTAAACACAGTATAAAGTAACAAGAATTTCTTGTTTTTAAAGTAGTTATCAATACACTATTTTACCAAAAGTATTTGACCCCTCCTAATTATTGAGTTCAGGTGTTTCAGCCACACCCATTCCCTTTAATTGTATAAAATCAAGCACAATAATACAATACAAAATATGCCAAATATGCTCAGTGACTTTAAAGGTGCCACTGTCATAGGATGCCACCATCACCACATATCGGTTTGTAATATATATGTCTGCCCTGCTAGATCTGCCCAGCCGACTGCAAGTGCTGTTACCGTGAAATGGAAGCACCTACAAGCAGCACCAGCTCAGTCACGAAGATGTAGACCACTCAAACTCACCAAGCAGGGCTGCCGAGTGCTGAAGTGTGTAGCTTCTCAAAATCACCTATGCCTGATTACATCATACTAATGAGTTCCAAACTGCCTCTGGAAGGAACATTGGCATAAATAAGTTGCATCAACACATTTCCATGGCCAAGCAGCATGCATACAAGCCTAAGAAGACTATGCACAATGCCAAGCATCGGCTGTGTAAAGCATGTGGTGTAAAGTGGTGTAAAGCATGCCGCCATTGGACTCTAGCGTAGTGGCGATGTGTTCTCTGGAGTGATGAATCATCGTTCACTATGTGGAAATTGGATAGGTGAACCTGGGTTTGGCTACTTTTGCTACTACTACAGGAATGCATAGTGCCAATAGTAAAGTTTGGTGGAGGAGGAATAATGACCTGGGGATGGGGTCCATGAGTTGGGCTCAGCCCGTTAGTTCCAGTGAAGGGTGATGTTAATATGACGGCATACAAAGTCACCTCAGGGACCTCCATATTAATTCCCATGTTTTTGGAATAGGATATCCAACAAGCTCTAATGGGTGTGATGGTCAGGTGTCCACATACTTTTGGCCCTTATAGTGTAACTTAGCTTAGGACTAACAAAAGTTTGGACCTTGACTTTTCCCTGCACTTCAGCCATTGCATGGATTTGTTCAATTCCATCTGCACACACTAGATTTAATTTAATGAAGGATTGACTGGACTTCATTAACGAGACTTTTAGAAATGGTTAAGCTCACAAACTGGGAGATATATAAAATCACAGTGTTTTGCTTATGTGTTTATGTGCATTGTATTTCTTTCAAGCATATAAAAGCATTTCATTTGCTCAGATGGCCTTAGACTTCAGCACAGTGTGGGTCTCCAGTTGGGGCTGCTGTATATGTAGCTCAGTGAAGCCTCTGTTTACACTAATGTTTTTATTGGTCTATAAAATAATATTCAGAATCACTTAGCTCTTGTAAACTTGAAACGCCACATCTGTGGACCTCTGGCTTGTCATACAAGACCGTGGGGAAAACGTTCAAATACAGTGCGCTAAGCAGGCCTCGACTTGGATCTAAGTGGGATAACTTGGATATCACGGAATCCTCTCTATCCAAACTAAACCTTCAGTTAAGTAAACAGAGGTGAAGTTTAAAAGCATGTTTAACCTGTTGATTAATGTCTGGACACAGCGATCTAGAAATGACATTTACCACTTTAGTGCCCTAGCACTTTAGCTGTGGGTGCAGCTATCAGCAGCCATCAATGTAGTCATACACTGCAGTCATCCTGCTTTTCATTTAACCCTTAAATCACCAGGATTTATTACCTGCCGTTGTAACCTAAGGGTATCTTAGGATTGTGCATTGAAATCCATATAGTTACTCACTAAAAAGCCTTATGATGGCAAAAGACTGTGTTTTAAAGACCTGTAGAGTGTGGTAACTGTTCTCAAGGGACCTCTGTCATTCTGTAGCGGGTGTCATGCTCATATTAGAAACTTTGGGTCTAGCCTTGTCTTCTCTATGACAAAAATGAATGGCATTTTTTGAAAATCGCAGTTGTCATGTGACTGGATCCTATGATTTTTGGGTCCGTTTAGTGGTCAAAATACGAATAAAGCTACATACAAGCTAAGCTGTGCACTGAAATGGCATTGCCTGAAAGTAGATCCACTGTTAAACTTCAATACTGTTATATACCGAACGTTTTTAGAACAAATCACTTCTAGCTTGGACTCAAACCGTTGTCTAGAATTGTCAAAAGAACTAAAAGCTGCAGTAGGTAGGACTAAGAAGAGAATGGAGATAGCTTGATTACAACTTGTAGGACAACCATACCTGCCAACAGTAGGCTGTGAAACAGAGGATGATTTTTTCGGCTTGTTCTGGCTCCCACGACAAGGGGAGACTTTTCCTGCTAGCACCACAATATCATCAACCCTTCCCTGCTCATAACATAACTTGCTCACTAGCTAATTGGCTCTTTTTCTTGAAGGGTGGGACTTTCTCCCACCCTTCCGTGATGAGTGTTGCATGTCAGGCGGGGTCATTTGTCCATGCTCACCTCTGCCTCTGGGTTAGCATGGAACAAATCCCAAACAGAAGCTGAGACACACCTATTCCATTTGTAACACTTTGAACTGGGGAGATTAACACAGCGGGAGAAAGGGTTACAAAAAGGGCGACTCCGCCCGCAACCTAGATGTTCTTGCCTGCAGTCCTACAAAGGTAAAGGACATCCAATATTTGACATACTCTATCAACTAACGAATTATTGTCTTCTGAAATTATTACAACCAAAAATCACATGTCCGGCTTACCTTCAGTCGGCAAATGACGTGTTAGTGTGGTGTATTCGCTGTTCCGGGTTAGTACAAAACACATCCCACACAGAAACTGAGACACACCTATTTGATTTGTAACACTACGAAATCAGGGGATTAACACGCTGGGAGAAAGGGTTACAAAAAGGGCAACTCCCATAGAAATTAGGGGTGTTGGCAGGGATGATACAACTTGCAGGTCCCTCCAAAGTCCCTCCTGACGTGCATGTACTGGCTATCAACTTCAATTGAAGAGGCCAGGTAAACACAATGGAGCACATGCTGGGAAGAACTTGAACTAACCTCCACATGGCTAGATATAACAGTGACTTTCACCTGGCAATACATGAGCTAGAACGTAGATCCTCAGTCCTTTACCGGTGTATTTAGCAATAAATGGCCTAACTTGGCCTAACTGATAAAGGTAATGTGAAGGAAAGTGGGCAAGGCTGCCAAGACAAGACATTAACATGGTGAAATGTTAACATAGCTGAAAATGTGTTCAACACACAACAAACGACCCGCATGATACTGGTTGTTTGTATTGTTTCAAGCACGGTCAACCAGCACTAACAAGCATAAACCAGCATAGACAGGCATGAATTCTATGCTGGACACAGCTGACTTTTTCAGGGGGCTGTCATGTGCACAGTTGTTGGAAAAGGATGAATGGACAGTTTTTACTTGCTGGTTGTTTATCCACCATGGCATTCGTGTTTCCGTGCCGGTGTGTGGAGGAGGGGGCTGTCTGCAACGTGTGCACCATCAGCGAGACATGCCCCATTGCACTATATGGTTGGTTTGATTCAGGCACGGTGGATGCAATGGCATCAAACAGCGTGCAAATGGCACTAGGTGCACTAGGCAGACCTAGAACAGCCTGACCAACTTAGACCAACACCAGAGCAATTTAGAGCCCAAGTTCCTAACGTGGCCATGACACCAACTGCAGAATAAGGACACAACTTCAGAGGTCTAGCAGTAGGTGGACATGGACATATGCAAATAGTTAACAACACAGATAGAGACACTTTGATATCTATGTTTAACAGCAAAGCAGCCACAAGTAGAGGTCCGCGCTCCTGCCAAAACGTTGTCCCGCTCACACCCGCAACCTAGAGGTTTTGGCTCGCCTGCAGTCCTACAAGGGTAAATGACATCCAATATTTGACATAATCTATTAACTAATGAATTATTGTCTTCTGAAACAATCACAGCTGAAAATGACTGCCATATGTCAGGCTCGCCTTCAATCGGCAAGTGGCGTGTCAGTGTGGTGTATTCGCCTTCCTTCAGAGCGCGTCTCACAGCAGAGGCTGACTGTCTAAAGCTAGGTTTATAGTGCTTGACACATTATAAGCGGCATGAGAATGCATGTGGCACTGCTGTGTCTGATCCACTACCACGTCCGTGTCACTGCAGTGCTGAGAACGATCCAAGACCCAATATTACCTTCTCTGTGGGGGTCCTGACCACTGAAGAACAGGGTGAAGGGTGAAGGCAAACAAAGTATACAGAGAATCAGATGGACTACAATCTGTAACTGTAGACCTACAAGGTGCTCCTATATGGACAATAAAAGTGTAGATACAGGGAGGTGTACCTAATGAAGTGGCCGGTGGGTGTATTTTTAATGAAGTAGAACATTGAGAAGACCTGGCAAAGGTGCATGTCCAAAACTGTCTCAGTGTCCACATCTGTGTCCATATCTGTACAGAGAGTTCTCTGACAGGTAAAGAGGGAGCCCCAGTACAATCAACAGTCTGGAAACATCACTGACTCACAACACTACACACTATAAAATCCATAAAACAAAAGCCTTGCGTAATTTACACCATCTGTTCATTAGTGACGCACAGCTCAGACTCTCTCCCGCAGCTGGAGTCATGGGAATTGACTCTTTGACTCCAGTTTAAGCAGGACAGTACCAGAACCATAGATATACCAGTGCCAGAGCCATTAATCATAGTGTTCTCCCATTTTTAAAGATCATTTTATTAGATCATGATGATGTGATACGAATATGCACGGTAGTAGTTACATTAGTTATGCTGCCGCACTTCTATCAGACTACAGACTACAAACATGCTTCAGTGTTCCAAAAACAAAATATTCATTCTCATAGTGTACGTCTGTATTCACCCTCTGTTTGATACACTCTGTTAGAGCTCCTCTGTCTTTAAGCCCCGCCCTCCCGGTGAACCTAGTGTGCTCCGATTAGTCAGCTGACTTGTGCTGACATTGTGCCACTGTGGCTATTCCTACAATAGGGTTGGTTCTGCTGTATCATGTTTGAGTCAGAGTCTGATCATTACCACTTTACATGTCTAATACCAATACTGACACCACAACCTTGAGTTTCTGATCCAGTAATGTCTTTTTTCCACTTTTAAAAAACCTAAGCTGTTATTAGTACATTTGTCTGGAGGCACTTTGCTTGACCAGCCAACTAAATAACATTGTGCTCAAACTGTGAAACAAATAGTCTCCTCCCATACAGAAAGAAACACATACGGTACAATACAACATGACTCAGTTATGCAACTTTTTTTCAGCACCAATTAAACATTTAGTATCAATTTGAAATATAATTTATAACGCATTTATATCATATTTTATACTTATGGATCATATTGCATTATACTTTTTCTCTTCTACCGACATCTGATCCAGTGAATTTGGCCAGTATCAGACTGATACCAATACTGAGTATTGTATTAGTGTGCCCTGATGAGACGCAAACCCAGTTGAAGATAGGACTGACCTATTTGGAGTTTAGTCCCTTGGAGTTGGTCCAGCCTGCAGAAATCCATACTTGGGAGGTAATGTATCACTACTGAGTAAACACATTAGATTTCTAATGAGTAACTGACCAACAATTCTTAATAATTATCTCTTATGAAAAAGAATAACAGTAATACTACAGAATACGGGTGAGAGAGCAGAATATTATAAACATGATACACAGCATTTTAAAAGCCCAATTCGCAAGACGACGGAACAAATTCATACTCCAAACAGTAGTAGGAGGCAACATATTACTAGAACATGCCCAGTCCCTCCTCCTCCCCCTTAAGTTCTTACCAGTCGAGAAGAAAAGCTGCGAGTTCAGTATCAAACTTCATTCCTTTACTCACTGCTGGAATGCAGTGCCAATGTTAACTCTTGTTCTGCTTCTACTTATATCACTTCTTTTGTTTACTGTCGAACGCGGATTGTTGATGTGAGCGGTTGGTGGCAGACCTTAATGATGGTTGCTTGCCAAGAGCTTCATCCATCTTTGCGTTTACTCTTGCTTTCATTGTCTACATGTCCTTAAATGATCTCACCGGGAGCAGCACCCTCAACAGGAGGTTAGAATATGCCATCAGGGCAGTGCTAGTCTCACATTGTCAGACACCCTGGGGAGAGTCTGGTACCTTTCACCACTTAAGTCAAGTCAAATTAAATTACATCACGTTTATTGTCACATCACATGTACACAGATGTGTTGGTGAGTGAAAATCGTAGGTGCGTAGTCTCTAGCAGTGCTTAAATACAAAAACCTCTGTTTATCCAGATACACAGTTTTATATAACAGTAATATAAAGTTAGGAACAGAACCTATGATATATACAGATGTACACATTTCCATATATGCAATTTGGGGAGCTAGATAAAAGAGGTATAATGCAGGGTGTACAGAATATTGATATATTGATGTATTGATATATAAGGCATCTTGAAAATGAAGACATTAACAGTCTACAATGGGTAAAGTATAGAATGGGTGCAGTGTCTGTGGCTGAGACTACTGTTTGCAAGGCTGGATGCTTCAGTGACTCACTGTCACCTCTAAAGGTATGGGGAGGGGCCACAGCTAGCTGGTTAGCATGCTAATTTCAGTAGATATCTCTGCAACTTGATACATGTGTCTTTGACATACCATTAAAACATTGTTGTCATTTCTTAACATGTTGTTGATAATTTAAGTTCATTTTGGAAAGTTTTAAACAAAAAAAAATACTTGATGCTGCTTTACAGATTTTTGATCATCCTGTCATTAAGCTTCATGAAGATACAGCTGAGATACTTTCCCAACAGGACTAAAAGAAGTTCCACACATGCTGAGATCTCCCTCTTGCTGTTGGAGGACATTTCAATAGGAGCCAAAGGAGGGCATTTTAAAAAAGTCGCATTATTTATTTTTCTTAGAAATGATTTTCAAGCATAATCATTAGATAAAAATGTCTATAATTAGGGAAAATGTATATTCAGTTATGTGTGAAACTAGTGTGTAGTGTAGACGCAGACTGCTTTCTGCTAGTTATCTATCATCGATCAAAGTGTGAGGCATTTTAATTGAGCAGCTACAATCATTTCCCCTGGCACTAAGCATGGTGTTAGGCAACAAGCTAAGTTGGCTAACTACAGTGGAATATGCTATTTAAGACTAACATCTGAGGTTGGCTTTGGCCAGCCACTATTACTGCGGCATCTAAGCTCATCAGCGCTCCCAGGCAAAGGGTAAGCCAGAGGCCTTCTGCCAGGCCATTGATCAGCTGGCTGTAGGGTGTTTGGTTTTCTTAAGCCATAGCTAAATAATAAACTGAGTGCCAAATGATTACAGTCAGTTGGCTGTCTCCAGTACTCCAAAAACTGTCACTCAGCTTTGATTTGACCAGAGCTTCTGAAGAGCATATGTGGAATAAGACACATAGACACTGACTTTGGAATTGGATCACATAATTGCAGTGTGTAGATGCTGAAGGTAGCCAGTAGCCTTCAGAGCTGTAATGGAGTGTTTTCAGTGAGCGCTAGTGATGTGGGCCTACATGATGTCATTGGTGGCCTATGGAACTAAAGGGCAGCGGATGCCTTTGTGTACTGTGTAGTTCATTTCGATGCTAGTCCGTAACAACATTCGTTATTATTAGCATGCTAGAACAATACAAAGTCAGCCCTACATAGACATTCCCTCACTTACTCGAGCCGTCTGAAATGTAATCATGTCCCACTGTTTTCGTCTAAGACAGAAATTGATGCGAGCTTTGTGTATGCTTTTCGACTGGACAGGTCCACCGTATGCCGGGTATATAAACAGGCCAGGAGCCCCGGCATGACAAGAAAAGAGCTGCACTTCCAAAAATTTAAATGATTCCAAAAAAGGAAAGAATGGGAAAGAGGGGTGGAGGGGACAGCCTGTGGCAGAGAGAGAGAGAGACAGAGAGAGAGAGAGAGAGAGAGAGAGCGATGCACGACAGCCCTAAACAAGGTATATTTCTAATGCTTTCTTCATGACTACATCCAAATGCTGCTGTGTTTCGCCTAGGCAAAGCCTAAGCTCAAAGGGCAATTCCACTGATCTTTTAAAATTCCTACATAATGTTTGGGATAGAAACAAAGTTACTTAGGATGGTTACTTAATGGATGGAGCTTCTTTACAGCTCTGCTGTCATTTTCTATCAAAAGTGACCTGTGAACCTACATGTGTCTTTTTAGTTTTATATCACTGCTCATGTCTCGTATCAAACCTTCATAACTCCAAAATTATAATTTTACAGGAGAAGGAAAAAAACTGACTTGACTTTTAATGTAAGTCAGTGGAACCACCCTATCTTGGGTCATTCATGCAATGCAATGTAAAGGGCAACAGGTTTTTAAATCATGTCGGAAACTGACAAATGGTGATAAAGGTTTGCTCTGGCAGCGATATATAATGTTAACAATGGTAAAATAGGGCTAAAGTTGAAAAGTTTACTACTATGTGTAGCCCGAAATGTCATCTCAAAATGATCCCAAACAATGTGTCAGGCACCACTCAGTGTATTTATAACCAAATTACGTAATAGCGTTCTTTGATGGAGCTTTTAGAGGCATTAAACTTTTTATGAACTGTCTAGTTTCTGCCTAGAACAAATTCGTTTTGGACAGTCATGAATTCTTTAACTTCTTTCACAGAAAAAAAATAAAGCACACACTTCCATGGAGCACTACCTTAAAAAAAAAGACAAAACACTTTTGGTTCCTTAAAGAACCAGTGGATGGTCCTTTAAAAAGCAAGTTGTAAACATATTCAGATGCAACATATTCTATTCATATTCCTAACAAATAAGGGGCAACATATAACCAGAAAGTTGTGGTGTCCACTCCTGTAGTAAGAAACAAGGAACTGTGCAGTGCCTACTCCCCCTACACTCTCTTCCAGTCTAGAAGAAATGTTGTGAGTTCAGCATCAAACTCCATCAATTTACTCTTCAAGATCTGCCTCCAGCAATAGAAAGCTATGCCAGTGTTAATCTTGTTGTGCTTCTATTTATATCACTTCTTTTGTTTGCTGCCCAGTGTGGTTTCTTGCCAAGAGTGGGTGGCGGCAGTGGCTTAATATGAGCTTCAGGCATTACTTGAGTAGATCGCTGCAACACGATACATAGACGTCTTTGATGTACTGCAAAAACTGTTATTTCCTCACATTCTGTTGATCATTTTAGCTCTTTTTTGAATGTTTTAAACCTAAAAAAACTAAAACACATTTAGAAAACTACACTCACTTCAGCATTTTGTTTTATGGAACCAAAGGTAGTTTTTCTAGGCAGTCGCTCCATGTAACTCTTGTTGGGCTCTTTTGTTCCTAACACTTCTCCTAATAAAAACCTGCATGTTTTACTATAACAGGACCAAAGAAAAGTCTGCACATTAAACTATTCAAGCCTTCCACTCAACATGTTAATATTTGGTGTCCACAAAGACCCGAATACACACATTCACTAAACACACACACACAGTTCTCCCTCCTAATGCTTCTCGCAATGTCACAATCAAATGGGCCCTACACACCTCGCTTCATTCTGTATTCACCTGGCTGTCCGGCAGTAAGAATGTGTGAGCTGTAAACCCTTCGCTGGAAGGCAGGAGACGACAGATGGCTGCCCGGAGACAATAATTACCACATATTTGGTATGTTGGGTATGTGGGGTATGTCTCTGATATGGCCCTCACGGCAATACCATGACTTCCTCTGATACGCATACTAAGACAAGCTGTTTATGGCAGCTGGGAAGTCTGGTCAGAGCTTCTATACGTACATCCTTATAAACAGAAGATCATTATATGTATTAAACAATATCACTCTTTAGTTGCTACATCTTGTTGCAGTCATATATAATGTCAACGTATCTGTACTGTCACGACTAGCCCTCACATCTCACATCTCACTAAAGAGTCACTTTACAGGAGAAGCAAAACTTTAATGTACACTAATGTAATGTAATCTGTAATAATGTAATATGTAAAGTAATTTAGTGTAATGGAATGTACTGTAATGTAATGTAATGTAGTGCAAGTGAATGTAATGTACTGTAATGTAATGTAGTGTAGTGTAATGTAATGTAATGTATTGTATTGTATTGTAATGTAATGTAATGTAATGTAGTGTAATGTAATGTAAGGTAATGTAGTGTAACGTAGTGTAATGTAGTGTAATGTAGTGTAGTGTAATGTAGTGTAGTGTAGTGTAATGTAATGTAGTGTAATGTAGTGTAGTGTAGTGTAATGTAGTGTAATGTAGTGTAATATAATGTAACGTAATGTAGTGCAAGGTAATGTAGTGTAATATAATGTAACGTAATGTAGTGCAAGGTAATGTAGTGTAATGTAATGTAATGTAATGTAATGTAATGTAGTGTAATGTAAGGTAACATAATGTAGTGTCATGGAATGTAGTGTAATGGAATGCAATGGAATGTAGTGTAATGTAGTGTAATATAATGTAACGCAATGTAGCGTAACATAATGTGGTGTAACGCAGTGTAATGTAATGTAGTGTAACGTAGTGTAATGTAATGTAACATAGTGTAGTGTAATAGAATGGAATGGAATGTAGTGTAATGTAGTGTAGTGTCATGTATTGTAACATAATGTAGTGTAATGGAATGTAGCGTAATGTAGTGTAATATAATGTAACGTAATGTAGTGCAAGGTAATGTAGTGTAATGTAGTGTATTGTAATGTATTGTAATGTAGTGTAATGTAATGTAACATAATGTAGTGTAATGGAATGTAGTGTAATGTAGTGTATTGTAATGTATTGTAATGTAATGTAATGTAATGTAATGTAGTGTAATGTAATGTAACAATGTAGTGTAATGGAATGTAATGTAATGTAATGTAGTTTAATGTAGTGTAATGTAATGTAACGTAATGTAGTGTAATGTAATGTAATGTAATGTAGGTTAATGTAGTTTAATGTAGTGTAATGTAATGTAGTGTAATGTAATGAATGTAATGGAATGTAATGTATTGTAATGTAATGTATTGTAATGTAATGTATTGCAATGTAGTGTAATGGAATGTAATGTAATGGAGTATAATGGAATGTAGTGTAATGGAATGTAGTTTAATGGAATGTAATGTAGTGTAATGCAATGGAATGGAATGGAATGTATTGTAATGTAGTGTAATGTAATGTTATGTAATGAAGTGTAATGGAATGTAGTGTAATGGAATGTAGTGTAATGGAATGTAGTTTAATGGAATGTAATGTAGTGTAACGTAATGTAACGTAACATAGTGTAATGGAATGTAATGTAGTGTAATGGAATGCAATGGAATGGAATGGAATGGAATGGAATGTAGTGTAATGGAATGTAATGTAATGTAGTGTGATGGAATGTAATGTAATGTAGTTTAATGTAGTGTAATGTAATGTAGTGCAATGTAATCTAGTGTAATGGAATGTAATGGAATGTAGTGTAATGTAATGTAGTGTAATGGAAGATAATGTAATGTAGTTTAATGTAGTGTAATGTAATGTAGTATAATGGAATGTAATGGAATGTAATGTATTGTAATGTAGTGTAATGGAATGTAGTGTAATGTAATGTAGTTTAATGTAGTGTAATGTAATGTAGTGTAATGGAATGTAATGGAATGTAGTTTAATGTAGTGTAATGTAATGTAGTGTAATGGAATATAATGGAATGTAATGTATTGTAATGTAGTGTAATAGAATGTAATGTATTGTAATGTAGTGTAATGGAATGTACTGTAATGTAATGTAACGTAATGTAGTGTGATGGAATGTAATGTACTGTAATGTAATGTAACGTAATGTAATGTGATGGAATGTAATGTAATGTACTGTAATGTAATGTAACGTAATGTAGTGTAATGGAATGTAGTTTAATGAAATGTAATGTAGTATAATGTAATGTAACGTAATGTAGTGTAATGAATGTAATGTAATGTAGTGTAATGTAGTGTAATGTAATGTAGTGTTATGGAATGTAATGTACTGTAATGTAGTGTATTATAATGTTATGTAATGTTCACTCATCTTGAAATGAACATGAAATCCTTAAACAAACCTATGGTGTGAAATACCCCACACTCATGTTTTCAACTGTGAACTTGTTCTAGAGGAACAAAGCACTGCATTTCATGTCAGATTTGGGACGATCTTTAGCCCACAAACATTGGTCTCGGGTCCGGCTTGGGTTTCTTTTCTAACAAGTGTTTTTTTATGTAGCTGATTTGCTTATATTTGAAGGAATGTGCCTGTGTTTTCTATGGTAGCCTAGTATGTGTACAACAAAGCAGGTCTGTTTGCTACAGACAAAACAAAAAGAAAGTTTGGTAAAAAAGGGAACTAAATGAGTCAGAGACATCTTCATTGTGAAAACATTCATGCTGGGATCCAACTACACTATATTTCTGCCTTTCCCAATGGCCACTATATCAGATTACTACACGTTTAATACAGATTTGATACCAACCAATTAAAGCAAGTTCATGGGTGGTCAAGGACATTACGGGCTGTCTGTCCTTCCATAGAGGTGGTTTAAATTGTGGTTGTAAGGAACCAATATGATGCTGTGTTCAGCATTTAGCCTGTGTTTTAGCACTGCTGTTAATTTCTGTTGTACGTTGTTCCACCTGATGGTTGCAAACGCAGCAGCCCTCTTTCTCTGTATCATGTTTGCATTTGTCATACTTCTGGTCAACATCAAGGAACACATCATAGGACATGCCAAACGAGGCACAACAATACAAAAAAATACTTACTTTTTTTGTTAATAACGTTTATCAATTTTTCATACAGTTAACTTTCTTTGCATGGCATTATCACAGAAAGAAAAGAACTGGGGGTTGTATATGTGAATAAGTCAAGGAACAGATCATGTACAAAAGGTATTTAACATATGCAAGTTTACAGAGTCTTAACACAGTTGATGGCATCAGTCCAATAATGAATCGTTGCTACCTTGGCATTATAGAATACTGTCAAGATTGATTTCTTAGCTGCAGCTGAGGCTGCCGTCATAGCCTTTCTTTGTTGCATCAAATTAGAGTCATCGAGAAGCAAAAATAAGGTAGGAGACAGAGGAATGTTGACAGATGAACAGCCCGACAAAATTAGTGTGACATATGGCCATAAAGTCTTCACAACTGAACATGGCCAAAACGTATGAACATAACCCCTTGCTGAACCCAGCTGACATCTGTTACAGTGTTTCTGATTAGAAAGTTTCATCAAGCATCAAAGCTCGGCAGAACACAACAAACAATTCTGATGACTTTTCATTGGGCTGTCGTGGGCCACCCCATATGCCACATGGCTGTTCTTAGGTTATGTCAGACTACACTGCCTGCTCTATGGTGCTAATATTTGGGCCCAGCACTGGAAATTTGTTGGCTAAGACAAAATCATGTCAAAATCGGACTGAATTTGTGTAGTCTGATCCCAGCATAAGACCTTTCTGCAACTTTCTGCCACACCTGCTCCAGATCATTAGCTTCTTCTCAGATGTCTGTGTTTGGTTGGATCCTATGGATTAGTGCAGGTACAGGGAGAGGGCAGCATGTTAGATGCAGGTGGCAACTAAATTCTGCAGGAAAGTATCAATCGGTCAACCAACCTTCATTTTCACTCGGAAATACATTAAGGGTGACCCTCATTTTCAGTGTAGCCAAGCATTTAAATCTTAAGGGATTGAAAAAGAAATTGAAATGAATTTAATCTGGAAAACTAAACTGAAAGAAAGACTACACAGAACAAACTGACAATGAACTCAAAAAGGATAAATGGTAAAAGATTTAAGAGAACTATTAAGACGTAATAAAATCAATACAATAAAGTAATTTATAAGGTTACAACATAAAAGGGTAAATAGACAAACTAAAATTAAAACCGACAAATAAAAGGATTATTAAAAAGTAATTAAACAAAAACGAAAATGAGATACAATAAGGTAAAATTCCCACATTGTGGGAAAAATAAAAATACAAAAAAAGATAACAAGAAGAAATACTACAATTAAATAAAACAAGGACTGAAAATTAAAATAAGGGTAATATGAATGATAATACATAAACAGATAAATAAAGGAGTAAAATAACTGAATGAATGCGGAGATTGATTTACCTTATTCTTCATTTACTGTCTATCAAGTGTTTATTAATGAAGAATTCTGGGATTGTCCATGTCTATTAGTATGTGTGAGCAGACTCGGGTCGGGTTGTGAATTTGGTAGTAGGGTTTGAAGGTGGGCTGGGTTTGGGATTTAATATCAGGCCATTGCAGAACACCAATTCCTTCTTCTGGGGTAGTGAAGTGATCGAGTAGTTTGAACACATGATCTATTTTTAAAGGATCGGATCAGATCAGCAAGGCCAATAGGGTTCAGTATTTATACTGGAAAAGAGGTGGCCTCTAGTCTTGCCCAGGAGTCAAGATGAACTGATACAAGTCACTCCTGTCGTAAAAACAAGGTCCAGTCTGCTCAGCACAGCACTACAAAAGATAACATGTAACGCTGATGTGTGAAGTGGGAGTGCATAATTGAGGGCAGCAGTCAGCATTTTGTCACTGGCCCGTGCCAGAATGAGCTATGTGCACTTCCGACAGCCTCGGGTGGCTCTGCTGCAGGGCAGGAACTCCAGTGTAAACTGTCAGCAGGAAGTAATGACAGGGAATGAACTTTCACCTCCAGGTCAGAGGGGTCATGTGACTTAAGCATGGGAGTAGACCTTCTCTCGTTATCTGTGGAATCTCATTCGCTCCATTTAAGATTAAACAATAATAGCGGCCAATCTGTAGCTTGAATTATATACAGTGCTGTGAAAAAGCATGTCTTCTATATTTGCTAATTTGTCACATTGAAATATTTTAGATCATCCAACTCATTTCAGTATAGGAAGAATAAGTATTTTACATTGCTGTGGAGGAGTTTCACTCTTCTTTGTAGACTTGTTTGAATTCGGCTACACTGGAAGGTTATCGAGCATGGCCTTGGGTTTAAGTTCTTGCCACAACATCTCAATGGTATTGAGTCAGGGCTTTGACTCAGCCACCCCTGGAAAACTTCACTACTGTTACAACTTTTCTTAATTTGTGCATAATGACTCTCACTGTGGCTCAATGGGGTCCCAGAGCCTTAGCATTGGCTTTGTAACTCTTTCCAGACGGTAGATTTCAATTACTTTGTTTTGTAAAGTCTGTATTGGCCTCTCTTTAGAAAGTGGCATCATGTTCTGCTTTTTGAGACCTTCTGGTTGGTTCACATTACCAGACTATTTAAGTGATGTTTAGATTGAACAGGTCTGGCAGTAATTAGGCCTGGGTGTGGCTAGAGAAATTAAACCTAAGATTTAACCTTTGGTTAAATCAACCGACAGGAATGAAACTTGGTGGGTAGGTTTGACATTGTGAGACATGCAAATGATTCAAGTTTCACACTCGGGGCGTGCATGGGCGGGCCTTATCGCTGTACCTGACTGACCCAACAGCAGACAATGAGCGAGCAGTGATGCCCTCCATGAGTCATACTGGTAGTGCCAGAACCAATGGCAGACGGCTACATTATGCAGGACTACACACACGCACACTGTTACTGTAACTGCCCTTAAGACCACGTCAACGTCGCCAAAAACTGCAATGACGAGTGCAAGTCCCACTTTTGTCTTGGTGGAGACGACCAACGAATCTGCGTGTGGAGGCACCGTGGTCAGCACCAAGATGAACAGTTTGTTGTCACACATCACACATCCAGAAGGTCTGGTGTCACTCCACCTCCACCCCTACTGCACAATCTGCAGGAACTGTGTGAGAATATTCAAGCTGCATGGGATGGATTATCACAGGACACCATTAGGAACATCTACATCTCCATGCCGAGACGTCTGGCATGTTGCATTAGCAAACATGGCGGCCCAACGTCATACTGAGACACACAAACTTCTGTACGTGTAGCCTCTGAATAGCCTTCCGACTTCCATCTGGGTGATGATGAATATATATATACATATATAACATATATATATATATATATATATATATATATGAATTTAGAACCAGCTGTTTTGTAGCCTATGGATTGGGAAGTTAATGCCATGTCTTGAAAATGTAGCATTATTTGCCAATTGCATAAAAGACCCAAAACTCTTTTCAACTAATTAGTGGCTATACACATACGTTAGCTACATCAATCTCGCTGCTCCAGCAGACACTGGACACCAAGCATGTCTTGGCTGCACGACTACAATTGCGTTAAGAAGGAAATTGTGTAAATCTGATTTTTTGAAGGGGCCATTGCTTTAATTTGCCAACTGAAGCCCTCGTTAGACCCACATGGCTGTCTCCCTGTGCTGGCCTGCGCCTGCTTATTGTCATACAGTGCTCTATGAGGGGGCGGAGGTGAGGAAAGAGGGTCAAGGGCTGAAACACCGAGGATGTCGTAATTATGAGGAAACATTCCCAGAATTCCTTTGGAGCTTCCACGCTCCAAGTAGCTCCTTTCATTCGCCATAGCGTCCGAACTCTCCGCCCCTCGGAAAAAGACAGCGTGTTCCAGCAGGCAGGAAAAAAGAACATCAACAAAGACCTGGGGGACCAAGATTACAGAGTCAATTTCCATGAGCCCCAGTAAAAGTCTGTGTAAACAAAATCACAAACGCTGTCGTGAGGATGCCACGACTTTTATTGAGCTGTTATATCATTAGAGTGTCTCGTGATGCATTTGCGAATCCGTTTGATTCGAATGACCTATCATTAAACAGAGCCAGTCTGCTCTCTTATCAGGCTAGTTTGACAGTCTAGAATTTGACATCAATTTGCTGAATTCCGAGCCATTATGAAATTACAACTCTGCATGGAAAACATGCGGGCCAGGGCCAGCGCTGGAGCGAGAGAGCCGATGGGAAAGTTAAAGGCTGTTTCAGCGTATGAGAGCGCTGAAAAAGAAAGACCGGGGACGAACATTATTATTACTCATTCCATAGTTTACTCCATAAGAACTCTGAGATTCCTTCCATTCTGTTCCCCTGCTAATCCTGACCCAACAGCTCTCCTCAGAAGACTCGCAGGTTTGGTGCTGATAACAGGAATGAATACCAGCTTACCTCACAATAACGGGTAACAAGAAAAGTGTAGCTGTAGGTTCCTACAATGGGGAGCCAGCAGTGACCCAGCCTCTACTACTTCTGGGCCAGAGGCTATAGAAGAAACATGTTTAACAAGGAGGGAAAACAAGGGCACATTTGTTCACAAAGGGAAAAAATGAAAGTTGTGAAAGAGACAAACAGTGCTGCTGGAGTGAAACAAAAATATCACTCGATTGTTCTGAAGTTCATTAGAAGCACACTGACGGGAAGAAAAGGTTTAAGCTGTATTTTATGGGAGTTTGGAATCCATTAGATTCCAGGATCTTCAGGAACGGGATCTCTTCTTCACTTAATGCCTTCACAGTCTCTGAGCTTCACTCAGGAGCTGGGCAGTATATCGGCTTCTTACAGTATACTGATTTATTCTCAGACGAGACCTGTTTCCTCCATAAAGCCGTGCCAGTGACACGCACGTAGCAATACAATCATAATAATACTGTCATCCAATTTATATTCTTCCTCTTCTTCTTCCTCTTCTCCTTTATGGTTGAAAGATTTTTGTTCGCAAACAAGTCCCGCAGTTTTTAGAATCAGCATCAGGACACAAGGAATTCGTTTTCGGCAGTTTGTGTCTCTCTAGTACTGTACCAATATACACATGTGGACTGACGGTCCACAATATAAACAATGACTCCACATACACAATAAATACAGACATTTACAATATACAATCTACACTGTATACACAATATACAAGCAATAAGAAAATATATATATATGGACAAATAATATACAGTTTACAGTCTATTTACAAACAGTATAAGGCAGAAGTGTTGATATATCAACTCTGGAATGTTCTGTTTCATTGGGAATGATGTCCTTTTCGGGAACACGTTTTCCCATAAAGAATCAATGGGATGGAAAAGTATATGTCCATCTACTGTACTTCTGCTCGACTGACAGACACTGTTTCACATACCTGAATACCATCACTACCTTAGGGCATGACTTCAAAGTTGGTGTCCCATAGAGTCCCATTCATTTTAGGCCCTACCTAAACCCTATTGCTTCCTTTAACCTACAGTCACCAAATTGCATGTACTTACTCAGGGCAGATCCCCAAACCCCACAGCCATACTAACCCACACTCCACATGTCACTCATTCATCCCTCTTTCTTCCCGTAGAGTCCCATTCATTTTTGGCCCTATCCAAACCCTATTCATTTCTTTGCCTGACAGCAGGCAAACTTCAAACTTCATGTACTCAATGAAGGCAGGTGCCCAGGCTCTAATGCACAGGTATACAGACCCACACTTCTATATGTGTTCTTTATTTGTCACTCATTTCTCCCATAGGCTCACATTCATTTTGAGCAACCCCCAACAACCCTCACACCAAAGCAGCCACCTAGCAACACCATAGCAACCACCTGGGATACCATAGCAATCACCTAACAAGAGCTTAGAAACCACCTGGGATACCATAGAAACCGCCTGGTATTCCACAGCAACCACCTAGCAACACCTTGGAAATCACCTGGGATACCACAGCAATCACTTAACAGCACCGTAGCAACTGCCTAGCAACATCTTTGCAACCACCTGAGACATCACTGCACTCACTAGCAACACCAAAGCAACCTTATGGTACATCATAGCAACCGCCAGGCAACACCATAGCAACCACCTGGGATACCATAGCAACCACCTAGTAACACCTTAGCAACCACCTGGGATACCATAGCAACTGCATAGGAACCACTTAATATAGCATAGCAACCACCTAGCCACACCTTATCAACGATGATGGATACCATAGCAGCCACCTGACAACCACCTGGGATCCCTAAGCAACCACCTAGCAACCCCTTAGCAACCACCTGGGATACCTAGGTAACACCTAGCATCACCTTAGCAACAGCCTAGCAACAAGCTTAAGCTATACTATCGGACTGCATTTTCTTCAGGAAAAACACTTTTCTAGTTATTCGACTGATCATGTAAACAGCAGCATTTTTAATTCTTAGATTAGAGTAAGGTCTAGAAATCCGATAAAGAAAGCTGGAACTCTTTACGTCTCAGAACATGTAAACCCTTACTCTGATTTCTTTCAGATTTCTCAGCCTGCCCATAGGCGAAAACAGCAGGCGGCACTGGAAATAAACCAGCAGCTATATATATATAGTGCCTCGCTGTAGTTAGGTCACTGTGCTCCCTGTCTCTACACTAGGAATCCCTAACACTCTGTCATTACGTCATCCCAACCTCATCTGTAGAGAATGCCATAAACAGGCTGCATCCAGAAGTGGAAGCACTTCAAATCTCTTCCACCATTTACAACAGCGCCATAAACTGCTGCACAAAGACAGCGCTAAGCTTTGTGCTTGCTGCTACTGCAACATCAGCCATGAAGCCAAATCACAGCTTTATCCTCCAAAACAATGCACGTTGCAAGCTTAATTTACCTGCGGTGTGCCTTTTGAAAAGTACCAAGTTTGCACAATATAATAAGCCATTGGCCTACCCCCATCCTTGGAGATATGGTCCCTGCTGCAACAGTGGAACAAGAAGGCTTTGAAAAGCTGCTAAAAATCATTGACCCAATATACCCATTGCCTAATCGCAGCTACTTTACAAGAGAGGCAATGCCAGAAAGGCACACTGAGGTCAGACAGCACCTTAGCGACCAGCTTGCAGAAGTGACTCATTTTGTGCTGACAGCTGACATGTGGTCAAAGCAGGACATGCAAGAGGCTGACAGTACAGTTTGTTGTTGGTATACAGTATTATGCAGCTGTGTATTTCTAAACAGGGTCTAACCCTAACCCTGTCTGTGCATGTCATTTTGATCACAGTCTGTTTTAATAAAAGTGCCTGTTATATCTCACATGTGGCTTTGACTCACAACTGGACATTTAGCCCATGTTGTAGAAAATACCCAGATTATTGCTGCATTACTGTATTTAGGTCATTCAGTCTAATACAGACATCTGATTTCCATTCCATATTGTCCATATTGACCTAGCTTCACTAATGGGGGGGTTTGCTAGTTGCAGCCTCTGAATCTGTCTGGAAAACAAGGGGCTACAAACTAAGAGAAGGGGCTGGGAGGATGGGGGGGTGGCGAAACACTCACATGTATGATGCATAGTTTCATCAGCGTCTGAACAAGAGAGCCAGTGGAATACATGCAGCTACAGACAGTCGGAGTGCCCCTGGACATGTTTTCATTTACTATGTGAGTATATGTCAACACATCCGCAATAGAGAGCAGACTTCTGCACACGTAATTAGTTGTTTCCTTTTTTCCCTGCTGTGTTAAGGATGTGTTAACTAATTTTCACTTCAACAAAATCAACCGAGCGTGTCCGGAGTTATTAAAACCTTTGCATACGACTGTATTTCTGAAACACAGTCATGGGAGAGCAGTATGTCAATTGATTATGAAGTGCTTTTACCTCAGGGGACGGCTTTCCAACTCTGGTAATTCATGTCGCTTTGCCATGAGAACGCTGACCAGTGTTCAGCCTCACTCACAAGATAACACCTCCCAACTTATGCAGGTTGTGCATAATGGCATTGTGCCAGACTGTCATGGAGTGACTCAGAATGGCAGCGGGTCATCTTCAGTGACGAGTCCCACTTTTGTCTTGATGGAGACGACCAACGAATCCGTGTGTGGAGGCACCGTGGTTCAGCACCAAGATCAACGGTTTATTGTCGCACGTCACACGTCCAGAAAGCCTGATGTCACTCCACCTCCACCCCTACTGCACAATCTGCAGGAACTGTGTGAGAATGTTTAAGCTGCATGGGATGGATTATCACAGAGCACCATTAGGAACCTCTACAACTCCATGTGAAGATGTCTGGCATGCTGTGTTAGCAAACATGGCAGCTCGACAGCATACTGAAAGACACTACTTCTGTATGTGTAGCTCAATAAATATTGTCCATATCAGTCTAAATGTATCATCATTTATTGTTCCTGGTAACCTTTATCTTCCTTCCCAATCTTTTTATGATGATTGTATTTGTAACCATCTACAAATACATGCTATATGTTTCTATATGTTAATCTAGGAGGATCACATGTTATACCTATTTTTGTATCTTTGTCAACATATATTTACAGGAAAATCCCTGTTATCTCCCACAGATTTGAAGTTCTCTCCCAGAAATTGAAGTAAGCATAAACAAGCTAAAAAGGCCTGCCATGTCTACACCACCATCAACCACCGTGTGGTCTGAAATGCCGGAGAGTATCCCAGGACTGTAAGAGGTTTCTAACTTGTTACTCCATTTGAATCATCCACTCAAAATCAGCTGGCACAAGAGGTCACACAGCCCTGCCTGAGCACTTTGACACAGAGACCCCACAAATCCTCATCACCACCCCCGAAACAACAGCAGCAAATCAATCACTGTTGTGTGGATGTGCGTGTGAATGCGAGCTCTGAAGAGGAGAGGTCTAATACCATGCAGCTCAACAAAAGGGGCTGTAAGCTGATCCAGCCCCCTACCCTGGATCCCGGCGGGAAAGCAGAGGGAACAGACCATTTGTGAAAGGCCTTTCTGCCCTTTTCTGCCCCAGGCTGAACACCCCCCCATCCCCGCCCCCAACTCCACATGATCTACATGTGCACACATCCACTATGGAGGCTTAGTCCACCAACACAGCATCTCTCACGAGTCTCAGACCACGTACCTGACTGCCATCAAACTCTTTTAACGATTCAACAAATCATGCAATCATTTTCACCATGATTCAACTCAGTTTGACTGATCTGATGATTCAGAATCTATTTATTAAAATACACTGGCTAGATAAAATATTCACACAGCGGTCAAATACACACAACAGAAACAACACGTAGTCCTAACAATACACTGTGAATGGTTTTATTGTATTGTACTGTAACTGACCACCTGCCACTTTTACATCATTTTACACCCCTAGTTAGAGAGAAATAGAGGCATAAAAAGAGAGTAAGGTAGAAAAAGAGGGAGAGAGAACAAGAAAGAAACAGAGAAAAAGAGAAACAGAAAGAGAGAGAAAGAATGAAGGAGTCTGAGAAAAAAGAGAATGAGACAGAGAGAGAGAACAAGAAAGAAACAGAGAAAGGGACAGAAAGAGAATGACAGCAAGACAACAAGAGGAGAAAGAGCAAGAGACAGAAAGAAAGACATGAGAAAGAAAGGAGAAATAGAGAAAGAGTAAGAGAGAGACAACCAGACAGAAACAGAAAGAGGGATAGAAAAATAATGAGAATAAGAGGAAAAAGAACAAGAAAGAAAGAGCAAGAGACAAAAGAAATACATGGAGAAAAAAATGAGAAAGAAAGGAGAAATAGAGAAAGAGTAAGAGGGGAGAGAGAGACAATAGAGAAACAGAAAGAAAGAGAGAGAGAATGAGAATGAGAGAGATAAAGTAAGATAGAACAAGAGGGGAAAGAATGAAGATGACAGAGAAAGAGAAACCGAAGAAAGAGAGAAGAAGATAGAAGGATAGAAAAAAGGGGGGGAGAACAAAGATGACAAGGAAAAGGAGAATGAGAGAGAAACAGACAGGCAGAAAAAAGAAATAGAGTCAAAACTAGAAAAGAAAGCAGAGAAAAAGAAAGTGAGAGAGAAAAAGAGAGAAACAGAAAGAGATTGAGTGCAAAAGAAGGAGAATGAGAAAAACAGAAAGATAAAGTGAGATAAACAGGAGAGAAGAGTGAGGGGAGAGACTGATGATGACAAAAAGAAACAGAGAAAAAGAGTAAGTGAGAAGGAGACATAGAGAAAGAGAACGATGTAAAAAGGGAGAAGAAAGAGAGAAGAAAGAGGGGGAAGAGAGTGATAGAGAAAGAGAGAGAGAGAGAGAGAAAGAGAGAGAAAACCCAGAGAAAGAAAGAGAGAGAGAAATGGAGAGAAAGGAGGAGAGGAAGACGTCATCCTTACACTACGTGCGTTTCTCTGAGCCATGTCAATTACTGCTTAGTCCGCTCCCTATGCCATCACTGGATGTGGGTCACAGGGCACAGAATCACCTATTAATTAACAAAAAGTAAACACGCCAGAAAAGAGAGGATTTAATGATCTGCCGTGGGCTCCGGCCCACCACAATACGCCTTTCAGCTCTAATGAGGAGTAAGTGTGTCACACTGTGTTGGCTGATCGTTTTTGGCCCTTCACCCTGATAAATATAGCAGGGCGGGGTCCCGGCGGTACGGGATCAGATGAAATGCAGCATAACCCAGAGAAGGCTCCAGCTGTCTCCTCGCTATCCCAAAACCTTCTTACATAATGAACCCTTTCCACAGTTCATTAACCCCCCTCCACCGCTGCGGCCACCTCCGTCCATCCGGCTACAGGCTATGACACTTTGCTGCCACCCACCACGAAGGCCATTCGGTCTCCCCGTTCCAGGCTCATTATGTAGGTGCACCATGCCAGGATGAGCCATTGTCCCATCAGTGCGCCCAGAGTGTGTCCAAACTCAAACCACCCAAAACAGAATGACATCAACCCCTCTTCTCATCCACAGTGCAATCAAGATTAGGAGCCACAAGCCTGCCCCTGCTTCACTTCCCCACTGGGTGCGTTCACACGCACTCTAATAATACTATCATTATTCCACTGCACTGTAAACAGCACACCGTGAAACCTTTCATCTGATCAGAGCCGTTATCAGATTTCTATACAACTGATAGACGCAGTATCCAGATGAGCATGATACAATAGAAACAGTGAACTGTATAGACTTAAAGTGGAATTCAACCAAATCTTCAAAAGAATAATTCAGCAGTTGGGATGTAAACAGAGTCATGCAGAAAGGTTTGATGTGACGTGGTTCAGAGTAGAGAAACTTACAGACTCTGGTTTCTGTACAGCGGTGGTGATGGGAACCAGAGGTCGCCATGTCTACAGCACAAATATAGCCAATTTATTCACTAAAATCCTCACGCTAAAAACACATACATTATATTAGATTCTTATTTTCATATAAGATTTGATGCTACGTGTGCACCAAAGGAGAGCTGTCCTGGAAAAGCTAGCCAAGTAATGTGATCAGTGATATGAGTGATAACTATGATGTTTACCATAGTCAACACAAATATAGCCAGTTTATTCATTATCCAGAACCACCAGTGAACCTACACGTGTCTACTGAGTTTTTATACATGATGTTGATGATGGTAAAATAGCCATAAACCTGGAAAAAGAAGTTTTTGTCTGGGACTATTTTGCCTTACAGCACCCTGCATGTATCCCTCCGCCCTGAATGGATTAAAATAAATTGATTAAAATACGTTTAAACGTTTACTACATTTCAGACATCTGGCAGTTTATTCATAACCATTAAACTCTTAAAACTTCTGGTTCCTATCAACACCACCATGAACGATTCTCTGTAACAGGAGTATTTCACACCAAACCACTCTGAATGACTTTGTTACATCCAAACCACACAGTCAAGTCACATTATTATGACCACCAGCTAATATCCAGAGTAACCGCCATGTGCAGCACGGACAGCAGCTAGACGCCACAAAAACGTGACTTTCTTCATGAGGTATGCACTGCCACCGTCTAATCATAATAATGTGACTTGACTGTGTATTTAATTATATACAATTATTGAAAAATCATTTCCATGTAATTCACCTACTACACCAGCTCAAGTGAAAATAAATTCTTAAACATTATATTAGAGGCTTATTTCTATATAAACGCTGATGCTAGGAGAGCTGTCCCGGCAAAGCTAGCCAGGTAATGTTATATATGTGATGTGTGATATGTGATCAGTGATATGAGTGATAACTGTGATGCTTACCATCTATTTACTATACTTAGTTTCTTGGAATATATAACTTTATGGTCAGTGTTACAGATTTAACCAGTTACTGTGTCTGTATGTCGATTCATCTCTAGAATTACATTGAAATACATTACGGCTGACAGAGTCAGTAGAGATGTGACCTTCAATGGTGAGTTTAGAACATCATCTAGACTTTTGTCACGCTTCTGGGTCTTCCCACCTCTTATGCTTCTCCGGACTCAACTTCCCAGAGGGCATCGCTCGATGATGTAACACCCACATGTCCCCAGCCGTCCAACCAGATTCGCTCTAGGTCACCTGAGTTCTAGCCCCAGCTGTCCCTAGTTTAACCCATTTTACTCCAGCATATAAACCCCTCACTGTCACTGCATTATTGCGAAGTTTTGCCAAACATTGTTTAGCATTTCTGAGCGTTTCTCTATTAGTATTTTCCATTCTGGTTTCGATCTTCTTTGTCCCTGACTACCCCTTTTGCTATTCCCTTACTGGCTTTGTCTACTGTTACTCTCTGGCTTTCGACCTCC
>CM067474.1:59729093-59748621 GCA_034552555.1 Semaprochilodus insignis
ACAACACCCTTTGTATCTCCATAATGATACAACTTTACAGGAGAAGGAAAAAACATACTCCACTTTGCATGTAAATCAATGGACCCGGAGCTTTTTTCAAGTCATTTTGGGTGATTTCCTCTGGTCCTTTCATCAGGAATTTTACATACAATGTAAAAAAAAAAAAAAACCGACAGGTACTTTAAAACAATGTCTGAGACACGAAGTTTTGTTCTGACAATAGCAACATACTGTATGTTCAAAAGGTAAATATACACAAAAGTTTGAATACCATTGTTAAACATGTTGATGTTGATTTTTAAGGTACTGATAACTTGTTTCTGTCATATTTCTGTCAATTTCACAGCATCGTTTCTATTTAATTTCTATTTACTGCTTATTTATTTATTATAACATATAAACTGTGCCATAACCAACACTGAAAATCAACAATTGCCTATATGTACATACAAATATCACATACTATATATATATATACACACACAGTATATGTATAGTATATTTTTTAGATGTAGAAGCACATTCAGTTCAGTATTGAAGGACTTTAGACCTCATGGTTTTGTTTTTGGTAGCAACTACTTACATTCTCTCTCTCTCTCTCTCTCTCTCTCTCTCTCTCTCTCTCTCTCTCTCTGTGTGTGTGTGTGTGTGTGTATGTGTCTGTGTACTCCAGTCCTATGAAGTGAGTGAGTGTGGGTTTTAAAGCTGCTTCTACCCACCTCTGCCTCCTCCTCACCACCACCACCACAACTCACTCGCAGGGTGAACACTCTCTCCACGTTGACACACCCCTCAAACTTGGACGTGGATGTCCGCGCTGCTGATTGGCTGGCGGCGCGGCGACTGACAACACCTGCTTCGCCGATTCATCAAACAGTGACACGCGGCCCTCGGCGAGATATAGGCGGCAAACCGCGCGCGCTTCCACGCTCACTAAACTCCCGCTTCCATCCGGCAACACAGCGTACCTCTCTCTATCTCCCTCTCTCTCTCTGTCTCTCTCCCTCTCTATCTATATCTCTCTATCTCCCTCCTTCTCTCTCCTCTCTCCTCTCTCTCTCTCTCTCTCTCTCTCTCTTCGGTTTTTTTTTTTTGCAGCAATGCTGATCGCGGTGCTGCTGCTCGTGCTCTCCGTGTCGGCGCGAGCGCACGGAGGAGCGGATACTGCTGACGCGCACGAGGGTCACGCGGAGAAAGCGGCAAGCCAGAAAGGACGGCTGTCCCTGCAGAACACAGGTAAGGCAGAAAGAGACGCGGACGTGAGGGAAAGCAGGGGCGCCTCTCGCCGCTATTAGCACCCGCTGGACTCCCCCTCTCTCTCTTTCTCTCTCACACCCGCACACGCATGCACGCAGGCACGCACGCACGGAGAGGACACACGCATACACGGCGAGCCCTGCGCGTATATGCACGTGCTTCCCGCAAGACTCGGTAAAACGTCTTTATTTACCTGTGCTGCTACGAAAACGGCAAGAGGGAGAGAGGGAGAGAGAGAGAGAGAGAGAGAGAAACATGCACCTTCCTCGCGACATGCATCACATTGCATGGCACCGACGCGCATGCGGCCGCGTTTTTCCGTTCCTGAAGGAAGGCAATCTGTCGTGAATGCACGCGCGCGCTCGCGGCCGAACGGAGACTGCAACTCAATCTCTTCGTAAACTATTAATAGCGCGGCACAAGGTAGGCAAAGATAGGTAATGCATACGGTGGCGTTTCTTTTAGGTGTATGTGTGGTGCTGGTGGGCTTTTGGGGGGGTGGCGGGTATGTGTGTGTGCGTGCGCGCGCGTGTGTTTGGGGGGGGTGATGCACGTCGTCACCACTTATACACGTGTTATGCTAATACAAAAAAAGCTTATGTGAAATAAAGCTGAGCCTTCAGGCTTCTGGTGTAACTGTGCTTCTGCAAGCCAAACTAATCAACTGGTGCAAACTTGCTGTAGCAGGAAGGAAAAGCCTGAGTGATGCAATGACCTCTCCCATTGCATACACATCTTGTTTTTAAGTGGATCACTGCTGAAGGCTCTGCCCGTGGGCCAGCTACTTGGCTACTCACTTCTTACATACCTTTTTGAGAGTGTAAAGAAAAGCCGGGGAATCAAGTGAGACATGCCCTGGGATCTCAGTAAATGTAAGCTTCGCTTTGGCCTAAGCTCCAGCTTCTGTTGGCCCAGAGCTTCACTTGGCTCCAAGCAGTGGTTGAATTGTGAACAAAATAGGACAACACAGGAGAAAACCCCCTCTTATACTACCTATTGTACTGTGACTGAATCAGCCAATTTGTTCATACAGCCTCGGCTGGCACTTAGTATAAGAGTATACTGTGATTAGACTACTCATTTTTTTTTATAGAGCCCGAATGCAACTTAGTTTAATTCATACTGTGATTAGACTGTATGCTTGGTCATATAGTCTTGATAATAACTTGTTTGTTAAAGATGTACTGTGATTGGACAACCTATTTCTTCTACAGGACCTATAGGAAGTTGTCTGTTTAATGCACACTGTGATTAGACTTCTTTATATAGAGCCTTACTGCAACTTAGTTTATTTCATACTGTGATTAGACTGTATGCTTGCTCATATAGTTTTCATAATAACTTGTTTGTTAAATATATACTGTGATTGGATAGCCTGTTTCTTTATACAGAGCCTGACTATAACTTAGTTTAATTTGTACTGTGATTAGACTGTATGCTTGCTCATATAGTCTTCATAATAGCTTGTTTGTTAAATATATACTGTGATTGGATAGCCTGTTTCTTTATATATAGTGATTAGACTGTATGCTTGCTCATATAGTCCTGATTATAACTTGCTATACTGTGATCGGACTGCCCATTTGTTCATGTAGCCCATAACGGTAACCTGGTTTACTGTGTGATTGCACAGCCTAGTATAACTGTGATGGCCTGTTTGTTCATGAAGGCTCTGTAGTAATTAGTTTGTGTAAGGTATACTGTGATTAGACAGCCTATTTGTTCATGTAGCCTTAATTGTAACTTGGTTTACTTTATACTGTGATTAGACAGCCTATTTGTTCATATAGACCCTACTAGAACTTGTTTACGTACTGTATACTGTGGTTAGACTGCCCATTTGTTCGTATTGCCCTGATTGCGACTTGGTTTACTTTATACTGTGATTGGACTGCTCATTTGTTCATATAGGTCCAAATAGAACTTATTTGTTTAATATATACTGTGATTGGACTGTCTGTGTGTTCATACAGACCCAGTTGGAACTTGTTTGTTTTATGTATACTGTGGTTAATCTGCCCATTTGTTCATATAGCCCTATTTGTAACTTGGTTTACTTTATACTGTGATTGGACAGCATAATAGTTCATATGTTACCCATTTAACCCCATTGACTGCCCATTTGTTCATATAGCCCTTACTGTAACTGGGTATAACGTATACTGTAATTGGACTGCCTCTTCGTTCATATAGACCCAATTGCAACTTGTTTGTTAAATATATACTCTGGTTAGACTGCCGTATTTGTCCATATAGCCCTAATTATAACTTGCTTTAATGTATACTGTGATTAGACTGCCCATTTGTTCATATAGCCCTGATTGTAACTTGGTATAATGTATACTCTGATTGGACTGCCTCTTTGTTCACATAGGCGCAATTGTAACCTGCTTGTTAAATATATACTGTGGTAAGCCTTCCACATTTGTTCATACAGCCCTAACTGTAATGTGGTTTAATGTATACTGTGATTAGACTGTCCATTTGTTCGTATTGCGCTGACTGTAATGTGGTTTAATGTATACTGTGATTAGACTGCCCATAAGAAAGCTTATATAGACCTAGATAGTAACTCGTTGGTTTGGACCAAAGAGCTCCCGACACATCTGAAGGCATCTTAAATCCCAAATATGGGTGTAATTAAACTGTCTGTAATTGACATCTCAGGGTATATCACATATTGATTTACCGTGTCAGGGTGTATATCACACTAATCCAAAGGAGATGGAAAGAGAGGCAGTTTTCCAAGGCGAACGATTTTTTTGGGCATCCCCTTGCATCCCCCCCGTTGTCAAATTGAGCCCTGGCTGTAAGCTTGTGCTGGAGCTCACAGGCTGCAGCATGGCTTTTATGCGCACTAGAGGGCCTGATCCGAAGCACATTTGCATGCTGGAGTCCCTCGGCCGGTCACAGCGCTGTGTAATTCAATGCACGCTGCGGCCAGCTCGTACGATCCAAGCACATTCCCGCACAAATGCCAACACAAGCAGTGCAGACAGCGGCTCACTTTTCCTGCGCGCTCCAAAAGTTCAGCTCTGTGCCCCCACCCCCCTCACAGAGGGTCCTTCTGTTGACAGCAGCCATTGCTTCAGTCAAACTAATAACCTGCTGTTTGCTTTGACCGTACGTGCAAGCTGCCAGTCTGCGTTGTCTTGGTGGACGACCCAGGTTGGCTGTCTTTGGTCGACTGCTGTAGCTGGAGACTAGCCTGAAAAAGAGTGCTGACTTATCTTTCTCAGGCAGTCCAGAATGGCTCTTTTACCATGCCGGTGACATCATTATAATGATTGCGATGAATGACTGAAAAGAGGTGTCTTGTCATGCTTAGCTGATTAGGGTCAACGTAGTTTTTTAAAGGGTCGTTTCATACTGACCCACTTTAAGACGTGTATGATCACAAATCGCATCACTGTGATTCTCAGGATGAGGCATTCACCTGCATATTATACAGGGCTTGGTCTAATGCTAGTAGTAATATAAGTGATATGTGTTGGTAATATGTAATACCTAATAGTATGTAATAGTAATGTCACCATAACGCTTTCATTTTCCAATAGTCATATTAAAGCCTAATTGATACCCATGTTTCTGCATTAAAGAGTTAGCTCTATAATGTGCTATTATTAACTACAGCACTTAAGATGATCTTCTAAATGTAGGCTAAGAACTTTCACAGGAAGAAATATACCGCTAAAGTCATCACAACACATTAAGCAATGTGAGCGAGCGCTATTTCAGGGTAGATTTGTTAGAGGATTGGATCAGATTTGTTGTTTTTTACCCGATCCAGCATTTTCTGGTCGGCGCCCTGCTGACTGTTTGCCACTGCTGGTCCACCTTCAGACCACCCAGATTATTCTCGAACTAGTTTTTAATCTCCTGGAACAGATTTGAACTTAGATATTACAGATACAGATATTACAAACAACTGAGAGGGAAAAAAATGACCAGCCTGATATAAACCAATTCAAAACTTTCAAAATGTTGCCACTGACGCTGCACAAGATAAAAATTATTTACTAAATGAATTTACAGTGGAAAAATAAATGAATTAAATGGACTGTAGTGCAAAATGTATGATAAAAAGTGACCTATTGTTTAGTACTCAGTTTGAGCAAAACGCCAATGAACCCCCAGCTTTTTACCATCAGTGGGCCAACGGTGGCCCGCCGTCCTCTTGCTTTCAGGGTATGCCTTCTCTAATGTGGAATACAAAAAGAGTTTGCGATAATTACAAAAATTCATAATTCAGTCTGAAATGATACAGGTCCAAACCTTTTTTGATTCAGCAAAAACAATGAGTGGCTAGAAATGTGAAACATTTCCACTTTCAGTCTCTTTGAAAATTCTGAAAAGACCAGTAGTGGAAAGCTACAGTGACCACATCTAAGCTATGTGAAAATAATATATTAACTGCAACCCCCCCCCAAGCTAACACATTATACAACACAGTACAATAATGATAAAATGGAATTTGAATAGGTCAAATAAAAATGTAGCTCTTTTATCATCACATAAATTAGTATGATTAGCAATTGAATCTTTTCTTGTTCATTGCATGCACTTATTACAGCGAAAGCTAAAACTGATTAGCCATCTTGCTTCCTAGCTGTGTTTATATAGTAGCTTACATAGTTGTACTGTCAAAATTAGGGCTGTGTATTAGCAAGAACCTGGCGATACAGTATGTATCATTATATAGAGCATATGGTTCGATATATTGGGATATATTATATTGGACCACCATATGTGTAGGTTTGCTAATGCTAATGTTAGTGGTGCACGCTTATGCTTCTTGTTTAGATGGAGAAGTCTAATAGCAGAAGATAGATTACAGCATTGCCATGTAGCAGTCAGGGGTTTAAACAGAACACAGAACGAACCACCATCTGCCTCAAAATCTTTGTATATGAACCATTATTAAATTAGAAATTGATACTATGTAGAGACAAAGTGTATATTCTTTTCCTTGAGTGAAAATATAAGCCAAGCATTGGCTGGCATACATGCTGAAAACATTACAATTAGCTACATAGCTAGCAATGCTGGCTTCTAGACACCCTAGAGCAAAAATTAGGTTAGAACTAAGAACTACAACTAAGTTTTCGCATCTTTATGAATGTATTTACTGCTGTAATATGTTTTCATCAAATAATTGGGATTATGCAGTTTTTGATTGTTAGAGGATTGGATCCAATTTGTTGTTTTTTACTCTGTCCAGCATTCTGGTCCAGCATTTTCTGGTCTGTGCCTTGCTGACTGTTTTCCACTGCTGGTCCACCTTCGGACCACCCAGATTTGAAAATGATAAGCCAAGCATTGGCTAGCGTACATGCTAAAAACATTACAATTAGCTGCATAGCTAACAATGCTGGCTTCTAGACACACCACAGCAAAAAAGTTAGGTTACAACTAAGAACTAGAACTAAGTTTTCCTAGTCTGTATGAATGTATTTACTGCTGTAATATATTTACATTATATTTTCATCAAATAATTGGGATTATGCAGTTTTTAAATCATTTTTTATAGGCCTAGGTGAATCCGTTTCATACCAAACCATGAAATTGCCACGTCCCAAGTAATAATGTGTTATTAATGGTGTCAGTCAGTGCTGAGCTCAATGGCACTCAGATTGTCTTGCATGCTTGAGCACCTCCACGCAAGCATTTTCCCTTGCATCTCCATGCATCTGCTAAATGAATCGCGCCACCAGTATTAGACTTCCTTATGGACTTTTAATGGCGACCCAGGGCTTGATTTCACATTTACTGGAGAGGCAACTGCATTGCACCACCAAACCCGTGTCCAGGATTGCAGTTCAGAACGTGTTGCAGAATGACCCTCACTTTCACGCTTTCATGGCCAACAGATTCCTGTGTCCTTGTATGTTTTCTGCGGTTGCGCAGCCCTTATTAATCCCCGCAGTGAGATAAAGGCAATCTCATCCTGTCCTATATACGGTTAACCTTGCTTTTCCACAGCTCGGACGGCCGCTGCCAAATGCCTCCCAGTTTGATGGACTTTAATAGCATACCTTAATTACCTCAGAGCTCTCTCTATGCTAAATTTGTCCTCTAAATACAGTTCTTACATTTTCAGGGGAGAAACGAAGCCCAAAATAGGTCCTATGCCAGCGTCGTCCAAGCGAGCAAGCATGTGAGGTGAAAGGTTGTGTCATTATCCTCACGTGTTGTTTAGCTTTATTTCGCGCTAAATTCAGCGAGCCCTGCAAAGTAGTAATCTGATGTAAAAAAGGCGTCAGGAGCACTTTGTTTCACCAAATATGTCTTCAGTCATATTTAGGTTATAAGCGCAGTGGAACATCTTAAGTATAGGGCCGTTCTATGCTTATTCTGAAGTGACAAAACGTATTTTCATCCTTTCTTCTTTCCTTTCCTCTCTGTTTTTTCCCCCAGCCGAGATCCAGCACTGTCTGGTGAACGCTGGTGACGTGGGCTGCGGCGTGTTTGAGTGTTTCGAGAACAACTCTTGCGAAATCCGCGGACTGCAGGAGATCTGCATGACCTTCTTGCACAACGCTGGCAAGTTCGACTCCCAGGTACAGTACAGTAGGTGTCACGCTACAATTTTCCTCTCTCCGCGCCTCCTCAGCGCTCCGCTGCTCTCCCACGGAGGTCGTGTCCCTCCGTGGCAGGCGGAGAATGACCCCGTGGCCGGCCGGAGCCAGCTGGCACCGCCTCAGGCGCGGCTAATGTTTCACGAGGTGCAGGTGGATTCGGAGCAGGAGAGTTTGCAGTCTGACACGCAGTCTCAAGATGCTGTTAGCTCTGCGTCACCGTGGCCCATAACCCTTACCTTGAAACTTAAATGAGCACGTACTTGCGATGCAGCAGTTGCTCTGGTTCATGTCAGGCCAGCAGATGCACGGGGCCGTCTGCTTAAACTGCAGGCTTGTTATACAGTTATTAAAGGCCAAATATCACTCAAAACTGTATTTTCCTTGCTTTTGTAAAATGAGAGTTTCCCAATCAGATCAGAGGTCATTTACATATATGAGTCATGAAGACACTGTAACAAAAACAGGCTGGAAAAAAGGATGGAATACCTTCAAGAGCAAATCACTATCTATGGTACATAAACACACTAACAAAATAAGTGAAATGCAGGAAATATGGGGAAAAATAGGATATGAGCCCTTTAATATCTAGGCATACTATTCAGTAGCTACTATGATACTAAGTAGTAAGCTATGTAGTAATAAGTGAAGCAGCAGTCTTTGCAAAGGACACATGTGAATGAAGAACCTTTTAGTGTTTGAAGAACCTTCACATAGTATAAAGGTTCTATACCAATTACAGTTTTTCTAGGAGCTGTATGTTTAATCTAAAGGATATTTAATCTAAAGGCTTCTAGAGAAAATGAAAAATATTCTGATGCCATTCTTTTTACATCAAATCTGCATATACTGGACATAACACAAAGTTTTGGTATTTTGCCAAAAGACGCGGCGAACATATGAGAATGTCCTATACTTCTCGCAGAGCAGGCAAACTGTGACATTGTGAAGGATGACTCTCAGTTTGGAAAGCGAAAGGAGAAAGAAGAGGTTCTCCACCTCACCTACGACGCTCGGTTTAAACATACTGTGTGTATTGAGATTAGGGCCCAACCAATGCATCTGTTGGCTGATAATAGTGGGCAGTATTAGTGACCTGCAGTATCAGTGGTTAAATATATATATCACAGATAATGTGCTGAAAATTCCCTCCTCCTTGATTAGTTGCAGCACAGCTGGGATTTGAACTCAAAAATCATCAAATATATTGATTAAGATTGTGGTTCTGTTGTTTATTTGTAGGTTAAAAAAGGGGGAAAATTGAGAACTGACAATCAAGCCGGTCAGCAAATCACTGTTTAACTAAAACTGTTGCAGTATTGACTTAAATTCTAATATGTGTAAATAATGTCACTGTCAGAACAAAACCTCTAATTTCCAAAATGATAATTATACAGAAGACATTCACTTGTAATTCACTTGGAAGTTGATGAAGCAAGACTTTTTGCAAGCAACTCTAGACCGTTTCTGTTGGTCTGTTAATTGTGAAATTTTAACACAATATAAAAGGTCACTGAAGTTTTTCGAATTATGTGACAAAGTAAAAAGAAAAACGAGAAAAAAACGAGAAGGTAGAATGTTTTTGAACAACAGTGACAATATACAGTGTCCGTCGAAAGTTTAGACACAGCTCATAGAAGCTTCTCCCTATGTTTATCTTAATGTTTTACTGTAGAATAAAAATGAAAACATCAAACTATAAAACAGCACTCATGGAATTATACAGTCCACCTTAAACAACCTCCAAAATGGAACTTTACAGGAGGATAAAGCAGCCTTTAAGAGTCTTTAAGATCACCAATAACATCCATTTAGTTGGGTGTGTCTAAACTTTAGACTGCTATTTTATAAGTAATATTGGCCAGTGTTATGGGTAATTGCTACCCCTTAACATAGGTATTGGCATCAGCAAGCAAACTTTCATGTCTGTCGGTTCCTAATTACGATGATGGCAGGTCTGACCGCAGTGGAATCTTGTGTGTTCGCAGGGCAAGTCCTTCATCAAAGATGCGCTGAAATGCATGGCCCATGGCCTGAGGCACAAATTCAGCTGCATCAGTCGAAAATGCCTGGCCATAAAGGACATGGTGTTCCAGCTGCAGCGCGAGTGCTACATGAAACACAACTTGTGTGCGGCGGCTAAGGACAACGTTAATGTCATCGTGGAGATGATCCACTTCCAGGACTTATTCCCTAAAGGGTGAGCGCTGCTCCACACACAGCTACGGGCCACATGTTCACACGCCTTCCCACACGTTCTTCTTTTTTTACACAGGGCGCCATTCAACGAACCCCTCGTACCCTTTGTGCAAATAAGCAAACAAGCCACTTTCTGCTATTACTGCACCTTTCTGCTATTATGTGCCTTTAAATCTGTTTATGCAAAACAATGACGGCCACTGAGCTCTCAAGCCCACCGTACAGTATATATTTGGGTGGATTATTTCACAATTAGCTAATGGGTACTTTTCCACCCCGAAAAACTACATCTGCCTCTAAATAAACCCCCGTGAAAGCATGATGTTATTATTTTGGTGCATTTGTTTTTCTGCCTGATGTTTGCATATGGAATTGAATAATGGCATAAGTGAAGGAACCATTAGAGAGCGGTCATTAAATGCTTCTTTGTGCAGTCTCATGAAAAGGTCCATGCTGTCACTGCTGGGGTGACATAACGTTCCACCGCAGTGGCCCCTGGTGCCGTGGTCTTTTTCGCTTTGCGCTGAGCTGCAGTGGAGCTCGGCTAGAGCTCCAGCCTGCAGGACAGCAGGCTACAGAAGTAGGTTCTTTCTTCATGGCTGGCAGAGTGAGGCAGCAGGGAGTAGAGCCTGAGGCTGCGGGCCTCTTGCTGAGAGCGTGAAAGTAGAAAAGCAGCCGAACAGCAGGGTTCCTCTTCACCACGGCCCACTATATTCAGATTACGAGCTTTGCTGCTCATCTTCCTGCCTTGACAGTTAACATTTGTAGGCATTTGATCATCGAGTTGGCCGCTGCGAACGCGCTGCCCACAGAAGATGATGATGATGATATGTATCCAGTCTAGAACCAAAGAAGCGACTCAGATCAGACATGGAGAGGTCTGATTTTTGTGTTCACACAGCCCTGTCACATTCAGGCAAAAAAGGGATTTATGACACTTCAGCCCTGTAATATGAGCATAGCATTTAGCTCTGTTCAAGCTGAATTAGTTTTACATAGGGAGGTCTGTAATTTGGGTGATTACTAGCCAGAGCTGGTTACTGACATGGACATGCGGACCACGACCTATGAATTTGGGGAAACCGGTCAAGTCTGTTGCAGATTGTATTACAGAACCGTGCTGTGCCGTGTAGGACTGTGCCTCACGCCCCACTGACAATATCCCTCTCTCTCTTTACCATTGGCTTTCAGGCCGTACGTGGAGTTGGTGAACATCCTGCTGGGCTGTGGAGAAGAAGTGAAGGAGGCCATTGGCCGAAGCGTGCGCGCACAGTGTGAGCAGCATTGGGGTGCACTCTGCGACACTCTGAGCTTCTGCCCCTCCGCGCCCCCCTCAAGCAGTCCCGAGCGCCGCCCGGCCAGCCCTTCGCATCCTGACCACGATCACCCCCGGGGCCCGCGGCAAGGTGATAAAGAGAAACCCGCCAAAGGGGGCTCCGGAGCTCACCCCAGGGGCCGCGGCCAGGGCTCCAGGCGGGCTAGTCTGGATGCCCCCATGGCCGAGCAAGAGGACCCTGAGACCACTGACATCCGGAGGTGAAGGGACAGGAAACTACAGTCCTGCCAGTGATATCATCACCCCAGTCGCCCCCCCAGCACAGACTGAGCAACAGAAAAAAAGGGCACACTGAAAACAACAGTGCTTTGAATTTACTTGCTTCAGATCCGTAAGCCAGTTCCACATGAATCGAATAGCGCCGTGTTAAAGCCTCGAAACAAACATAACACCACTTAAAAATACCAGCTGCCTTTTGTACTGTGTGAACCATTGCACCATCAAAGGACCAACAGACAAGGTCCAAAACTACACCTGACTACAGCAACAAGCGTTAGAGTTAAGCACTGTTAGGTTACGTACATGTTATTGTCTTTCAGTTGTAGTGTAACATGTTTTATTCGCGTGAGTGGGCCTGACGAACACATTTGAATCAAGTAACCTCAACGCACTGTGCTTTTCCAGTACGGTCCTCACCCAGTGAAGCTCTCCTCTTCTCCTTTCTCCTCGATCAGTCATTCCAGCACTACCAGACTGTACATTTTTTGCAGGGTATTTGTGATGTAGCTCATTTTGATACTGCAGATTTCATAGGTCAGATAGTTCCTTCGTTGTCCTCACAGCAGCGGTTATGGTTCAGCTCTAACATAGCGTTTCTACTTTTCAGATCATACCCTCTGTAAGATTTGATCTCTTGTTATTTATTTTATTCTTTATGCAATGTTTGAATATAAAACAAATGTACATATAAATCCATGTATATCTATATTTATATAAACATGTATAAATATAGTCCTCGTATGCAGTACAGATATACTATATGTAATATAGTATACATACTAAATATAGAATGCTTGTTGTATCAGTCACATTATTGCACCTACTACAATCGACCTGTAGATATGTAACATATATATATTTTTTTGTTGGTTTCAAAGTTGGAAATGTGTGTATTGTAATTTTAAATACCTGTTGATTAAATATAAACTGTACAGTAAAGTCCAGGTCTGGCACATAAGACGGGCGAGAGCTTATCAGGCCGTCGGCCTTGCGGCGTTTCTGTGGATTTGCTCTGCGCGGGGCTGTCCGAATTCGTATTAGGGACCGCTGTGCGCCTCTTGTAGACTTTGTACAGATGTATTTATATTCACACACCTAACTGGAGTTAACATCAGGCAATCAGAGTCACTCTCAAATCCCACAATGATGAAGTATGTATGATTATATCGCTAATGTGTCACTTATGCACAGCTTGGGACTTAACCCCAAACACATTAGTCTGACACAGGAACGCAGCAACTCGCAGAGTGTGTCATGGAAAGCCAGGCCGCCGGAGTTTGGGCCAACTCTTCAGACAGCCGCGCCGGTTCCAAGTTAAAAAATAGCAATTCTCTCTCTCTCTCTCTCTCTCTCTCTCTCTTTTTCTTTCTCTCTCTCACTCGCTCTCTCTCTCTCTCTCTTTCTTTCTCTCTCTCTCACTCGCTCTCTCTTTAAGCCGCTGCAAAGAGGCAGCGGTTGGAGCCATAGCAAACTGGCCTTAGACCCAGAAACTGGGTTAAATCGACACAAGAGGCAAAAGCTATTACTGATACTACTGTTGAGAACTTGCCACAGCGGCCTTGACTAGAAAGGGGTTTCATTAAGACGTTTAGAGGTACAAATAGAGCACTTTAGAGAAAAGGTTGTGCCTCGTTAACCGCATGACTGCAGGTCGCCATTGCCGTACGAAGCTCTTAGTATCTGTTTTCCAGACGCATCCAGTCACTGACTGAATTACATTGCCATGTATCTATTTACAAGTTTCTTCTGTTCCGTTCTCCTTGATTTTCGTACCTTACATGACATTTCACAGTGAAATGACACTGATGAGAAACATTACAGTATAATCTCTACTATCATTTTATGTGTTAATATACTCTAGACAGTTCCACTTACATGGTCATACTGGTCACATACTAAATATACAACAGTATATTCTTCTAAAGGAGTGTTTATTATTGTCACCTATTAAATACCCTGGTACCATGTGCTGGAGAGTGTATTTTTCTGTATTTACCAAGCACGGTCCACACGTTATCCACGCAGCACACACGCCGCAGCGTCTTGATTTACACAGCAGAGGTGATTATTCCACACCAGAGAGTACACAGACATTAATCATGCTACGGTGGGGTCCAGGCAGCTTCGGATTCTAAGAATCTGTTCTCCCTAACAGGAAAAAGAGCGAGTCTTAATGTTGCTCAGAAACAGCGGGAGCCAACAGGCGATGATCTGAAGAGCTTTCCTCTAAACTGGCGCATAAAGCTGTCAGGGTGTGTGTGGCATGGCCTTGGCGCCAGGCTCTGCTGTGGCAGCTGCAGAAGCAGACTGCTGTAGAAGTTCTTTAGACTCGCGAGCCAGACTTCTGACTATCACCAGAAAGTGTGGTGGGTTTCGTTGCTTAACGTGGCCAAGGACCGCCTACTTTGACAGGAAGGGGCCGTTTAACTGACGTTCAGAAAGGCCAACCGCAGCCGATTGCAGAGCCAGTTTTTTTTTTCTTCTATTCCTATTTGTTCCATTATGCTAAAAACATAACTGCGAAACTCTAGTGGGAATGTGCAACAGATTATCTGTGTTATGGTTTTACATGTCTTATGGTTTTCCAGTAAGTCTTCAACTGTGTCTTACTTCTCAAATGTGCAATTGATAAACTGAAACGTACCTAACAGCATGTAATACCTCCACGAGCATGAATACCAGCTGTAATTCAATTTAGCATGTACTGGACAAGTTTCTGGATGTAGGCCACATCAATGTTCAGACACTCTTGCATCAAAGAACTGGGCCAGATTTGGTGGATGCCTTCCCTGGCTCAATTCTAAGTAGAATTCCCTGTGGACTGGGATTTTAGTCACTGCTGATAGACCCGTATGACCGTACGCTTCAATACACCTGCAAATTCAGCAACTTTCTTCAAACTATGGCCTTTGCACGCCCAAATACAATCACTCCTTTTATCCAATCATTATCATCTGCTTTAAGACCCATTTTCCACACATGGATCGAGACATTCACTGCACTGTACCCCCTGTTCTCCCCTGTTCTCGATCTATGAATCCCGTCATTCTCACCCCGCAGGTATTCATAGCCCCCATCATCCTCTGAAGTTACTACCACCTTAAACACACAAGGTGACAAATCTTGTCTCGTGAGAAGAGACAAAATTTTTTGTCTCGTGAGTTTATATTCACTAACTTCACTAGCCTTCACAAGTGTTTTTGCCAAATGTCACGATCTGTATCCCTCAAGTAAGTGAACCAAACTTCTAAAAAAATTAATAAATCAATATTTCAAGCTGAACTGACTGTAACTTTCATTTTCAGAAAGAAGAAGAACGTATTACATTAAAAACAATACAAAAATGACCAGCATCCTTTCCTTTTCTGGAGAGCATGACTGCTACTGGGTGCTGATTGGCTACTCAGCTAAGACTAAATAACAATAAATAAGTCTTTGCTACAGTGTCCCATAACTTGAAATGCATTAAAATTGTATGCTGTTCTGTGAAACTGTTTGCAAATGACCGATTTGCCCGTTCTGGGATCTCTATCATGAGCGCCCTCTAGGGTCTGATTAACCTATATGATATTACCGAATAGCAGTTCACCCTAACTCTGGTGATCATCCAAGTGGTACCACAACAATAACAGACTGCCAACAGGCACCCTAGGATGTATACTCCCTACTATAATTGAATAACTTTTAAAGATGGCATGCAATAAACATTTGTCTGGAGATCACATCTTTGCACCAACAGGCTCACTGATGCATTAGAACAGAGAATTATTAGTGTGGCGAACTCACAAACAATAGTGTCTTCCAGGCTGATCAGCCACTACAGGGAGCTCACACGAGAGGTTTACTGCAGTTTGCATTGTGTGGTTTGTTTTACAGACAACATATTAGGCTTTTAGAATAGCTCTGCCTGTGGCATCAGGACCACTAGCCTACCTGACAATTAGCACTCAGCAACAGTATTGCTAGCATCCTATTGCCCAAACCCAGTTTGCTGTAGAAACATGCCTTCTAAATGCCTTCAAGGCTTTTGGAGTCATGCTATCAGCGTAATATGATGAAGTTGACGTGCGGTTTGGCTAGAACATCAAAGATCATTTTCCCAGTTGACTTAATAAAGAATTGGTGCACTGAAGTATGTACACACAGAAGTGCAGACAGCGCAGTAGTGCAGTAACAACCTGTCCCAAGGTCTACCTTTGCGGTTTGTGGCTTTGCTTAGTTCCACACTTGATGCTGATTTGATGTGATGTTTTTCTGAATTAGGCTAAAGTGCGTGAGTACTCATTGGGACCAAGCTCTTGTTGAGGTCTAGGTCTGTATATCTTGTGTAGATAACCAGATTCTGGCCTTCTCAGCATACAATGCACATCATCTGCGGCTGAGGCTAGACGTGCTTAGGCCTGGGCGAGCAATGCTGGGAAAAAAGCACTCCCTTCACTCCTGCTCGCCGTAAACAAGCTCCCCTACGCTTTGGCTTGGGCGCTGCTGTCACAGGGCTGGAGATCTATAAACAGGCTTTACAAGGCCCCGGTGGGCACGGCTCCGCAGCAGGCCAGCTGCTCCTCCAGCCAGGGGCGCTGCACCTGAAATATGACGGCCCAGCGCCGCAACAAAGTGGCTTTTCTGAACGCTGATGAATTTACTGGGCTGGAGGTGTGGGTGATCTGGTCAGGCCAGTCAAAAGACGCACAGTCAGGTTTCCAGTAGGCCTGGGAGCCCTTTCTCTGCAGAGTGGGTCAGGGTAAACACGCTTACGTCACATTACAGCCACACCACAGGCTTTTATAGCCGGGACGTCATACTGAAGACTCTGTCCAGTTTCTAAGAAGAAGCTGTTGCTCAGCCGTACCTCCTATATCACGCTATACCGGCATGTCACAAGCTGGCACTGTAAGATGCATGCAGCGTTACATAAAGTGAAGCTTTTCCAGCGTTTGTAGACCTTCTCGGTTTCAAGACATGATATGTTGTTGTAGTGAATCCGAGAACTTCGAATGCACTTGAAGGGGAATTCCACTGGTTTTCTCAAGCTTTCTGCATAGTTCAGTGGCCTGAGACATAAACAAGGGCACTGTGCAACTATAGCCAGTTTATGTAATGTCCAAAATGATCAGTGATGGTAATATAGCGGCAAATCTGAGGAAATACATTTTCTTTAGGGACTATTTTTGCCTTCCAACACTGCATATGGCCTTCTACCATTAACATATTTGAGCTATCATAAAACAACATCAGATTTAAAGCCATTTCATGTAATAACTTTATGTGAATGAGCTTTTAGAGACATTACATGCTTCAGACAACTTGTTCTTGAGAGCTCTTCTGACTCAGTAGTTTCTCTATAACACAGAGAATTTCATATCAAGCCACTCTGAATGACATTTTAGCAAGATATGGGAAACTCCCCTTTAATATGGAGTGACTAGTCTCCATGGACTTGGAACCAGCCCACGGCTTAAACAAAGCCCAGAGCAACTAGTACAACAATAGGATGGTATTAAGGATAAGGCTGCTAATTGCATGACTGCGTCATGAGCTATTTGGGATTAACCACCTAGAAGGTTAGAAGGAGGATACAATGAAGAGAAAGGTGGGATCCTGCAATCACAGAAACTAAGGCTTGGCTCAAAATAGCTTACTACATACTATAGATTAAGGCCAAAAGTAATAAATAGTACGCAGTATGGGACCAAGATGAATTTCATCCGTATGCCAGATACCCTTGTACCCATGGAGCTTTTGCCAAGATATACTGCATCCCAGTCATTTCAGGAGAACATGACCATGCATATTACCTTGGCATGGTAAATGATGGCACCTGTTTCATACTGAATACTATGGTTTTTACTACTATGAGGAGTAGCATGCAGTATACATTGAATTCTGGTGCACTATGCAGTATACAACACACAGTGTAGTACCTTGAATACAGCCAAAATCCTGTTTATTGAGAGTTAATGTTGATCAGTTGATCAGTTTTGCCTGTTATGACTGTTGATCTGTATCAACTCAGGCCTATTAGAACAAAGAACCACAAAATATCCTTGAGACAGACAATGATAACCACTAGTATAAACCTTAAAGCAAAGTGAGCTTGGCTGAAAACAATGATGCATTACTGCCCCCTGGAGGACACTTGCAACCAAGGCTGAACCTGCTTTGGAAGCAGTGAGAATGACTGTATTCTAGATGGTGCTGTCCACTGTACATGTCTAACACAGCTAGAAAACTGAAGACAAGTGACCTGATTGGCTATACCATTGTACATTCGTAGGGGTTAAAGGTGTGGCTGCCACTCTGCAGACTCACGAACAGAGCTTTGGAAAAGTCAGTATTCCGTAACCTGAGGAGGCACGGTTTGGAGCCCTAATGTGCTTAGTTTACATTATCTCTGTTTATAACAGGAATTGGCTAAAAGACTAAATATTTGTATACAATAAAGGCATATTTAAACAAAATGGTTTTAAAAAAGCACAATCTGGCTTGAAGCTCAGTACTGCCGAACATAATGTAGCCATTAGGCCTCAAATATAGAAGACGCCATTATTTGATCTATTATTTGACTCCATGTGGAGGCTGGACACAGACAGTCGTCCTACACCGTGCACTTTGTGAACAGCTCCAAGTGCTTCCAAGAAGAGGGGACACACGTCCTTTAAAAGCACATATTGTTTTATGTTCAGCACGTTTAGTCTGTTCCTTTACTTCACAGCGTGGAGCTTTTCCTATGTTGATGGCACCATGCTGGACATCTTAATTCAGTATGCCCTGCTGTTTACTTGCAGGACTGGAGGTCCCGTGAATGGCCTATATTAAAACAGTTTGGGCGCCAGCAGTTCTTTCATGCTTTTGTCATTTACATTCAGACACTCTAATGGATAGGTCATATAAAAAGCTCACACCTCTATTTTTATCGTTTTGGAACATGCCAGTTGCCCTTTATAATGTGATAATATTTCATGCTAAATGGACCAGTAGAACTGGTTCAAAATTACTTGGGGGAAAATAAAAATCTGTCTCCATTACCTTCCATTCAAAGTTAAGAATGTTTTTTTTTTCCTTCTCCTGGAAAATTACAATTTTGGACATAGAAGGTTTTGTTCCAGTACTGCTGGGCATCCACTGCGAGTGAACAGCCTTGTGAAAAATACACTTTTTCCTAATGGCCTTTACACATTCATGCTCTGGTGCGTGTTAGGCTATTTAGAGCTCACTCTTTGGACCGTGTAATCATAGAATTCAAAAATAATGAATTAGTTAATTAAGGTGAAAATGAATCAGTTAATATATTTTCATTTGACTTGCCATTTGACATTTGACTTTCCACTCTTAAGAAGAGGAATATGATTGACAGACCTGTTAGAAACCTCGTCCGAAGCAATATGATGAAATACTGCACTCACAAGTGCAGATAACAACACTATAGGATCTGGACACAAAGTGCTTTTGTAAGTCGCTCTGGATTAGAGCATCTGCTAAATACAGGAATATGTATTAGCCGTAAATGTTTGATAAATCAGACAATGGCTATAAAAAAAAAAAAAACGCTACAGGCCTGTAAATGCACGTGGCCACTATCCACAGAAATAACTGAGATGTTTCAAACAACCAGAGCTATAGTGAACCCCCAGTGACAAAGATGGTCAGAGAGATAAACTTTTCTCCAGGGATCATGGCTGGAGATTTGCAGAAGATGTTGCATTTTGGGTTCTACAACTACAGCTAGATGTCACCTCCATGTGCCAAAGAAGTATTAGACGTGCCAGAAAAAAAAACTTTTCTTTCATCAACCATAAAAATGATGTCCTATGAGAATGTTCACTGGAGTCGTGTTCTATGGTCAGATAAGACAAGTCTACGGTGGCCGAGAAAGCCCAACGCACTGCAAGCTAAAAACGCGCTGCAAAGTCTCAAAACACAAGCATCAAAATGATCTGCT
>CM067474.1:59778615-59829905 GCA_034552555.1 Semaprochilodus insignis
TGTGTGTGTGTGTGTGTGTGTGTGTGTGTGTGTGTGTGTGTGTAATAATTATACCTCAGTAATAATTAATAAAATAAAATAAATAATAATTTACCTCAGTAGCACTTCAGAGTACTTAATATAAGTATACTAAGTATATTTTATTGTACTAGAAATACAGTAATATCTGTTTAAGTATAAAGTGAATCTTAATGGTGCCTGTAAATAGTACAGTTGGGAACAATTAGATCTATTTAAGTATATTTTTGATAGCACTAATAATAATAATATTTAGCATACTAAGTGCATAGATATACATAGTATAAGTAAATAGCACACTGTTTGTACATTAATCATGAGTACAAGGAAAGTATACACTTGGTATATATAGTTAAATTAAGTTTACTTCAGTTTGCTTTTCACCTGGGGGACAATACTGTGTCAGATAAGCCTGAAATATCTATACCCGAGTCATTTGTACAGCCACAGTCAATAAAAATAGTGGTTAAAGCAATAATAACAACAATAATAATAATAACAATAATAATAATAATAATAATAATAATAATAATAATAATAATAGTAATAAGACCGTTCATTTGAACACAGTAAACTCTTTTAGTTCAGCCTCTGATCTGTATGTTCTCTTCCCCCCTATCTCTTTCTCTCTTTCTCTCTCTCTCTCTCTCTCTCTCATGTCCAGCTTCCAGCTGTCCCCCCGCCGATGACCATCCTAGAGCGGCCGCCTCGGCCCGCGCGGCCCCACGGAAGCGGAGGAAGCCGCGCGTGCTCTTCTCCCAGGCGCAGGTGTGCGAGCTCGAGCGGCGCTTCACGCAGCAGCGCTATCTGTCCGCAGCCGAGCGCGAGCACCTGGCCGGCGCCCTGCGGCTCACCTCCACACAGGTCAAGATCTGGTTCCAGAACCGCCGCTACAAGTGCAAGCGACAGCGACAGGAGCGCGCGCTGGAGGCGGCGGGGCTGGGCGGGCCGCGGCGCGTGTCAGTGCCCGTGCTGGTGCGCGACGGCAAGCCGTGTCTCGCGGACGCGGCGGCGACATACGGTGGCTCGTGCAGTATGGGCGTGAGCCCCTTCCCATACGGAGCGTACCCGGCAGCCTTCGGTAGCTTCCCGAGTCCCGGCGGCACGAACTATGCGTGCAACTACTCGGCAGCCGCTGCGAGCATGTCCTCCATCCACCACTCGGCGTCGCCGTCCGGTGCCAACTACATGAACTTCGCGGAGCTGAACAACGTGCAGACGCCGCTGCAGTCCGGCGGAGGGGTTTCCTCGCTTCACGGTATACGGGCCTGGTGAAGAACAAACACAGCACGACTCTACCGGAGGAGTCAAAGGGGGAGTCCACCACTCAATACAAAATTCTGAACAGTCCAGTCTTTAGGATATACACAAAGCTGTTCACTGTGGGTTTGAGGTGAAATGCTGTGATCCATAATTGCTCATAATTGTTCGCCGAGTTGTTGATGGGAAGGAGAAGACCCTGAAGGGGAAGTCCACCAGCCTTTTCAAATTCTGTATAATTTAGTGACTGAAGGGTAAACAAAGTCGTTCAGAGACTGCTTAAGGTGACAGGCTCTGCTCTATAAAAACTCCAGAATTTGCTCACAGTAGTAAGAATACACTTCTAAAGAGTTTTAAGGGCAATTCCACCAAATTTTAGAAGACAAAATTCTCGATAGTCCAGCGGTTGAGATGTAAACAGTCATCCAGGGTGGTTTGGTGTAAAATGGCTCACTGTAGAGAAGCCTACTGCCACTATGCTTTCTTTATAGTGGTGGTGATGGGAACCAGGGGTCATCAAGTCTACAACGCAAATATAACCACTATACAGAACCACCAGTGAACCTACACACGTCTTGCTTTTACTGTATATGGAATGTTGATGATGGTAAGACAGCGGAAAATTTGCCTGCATGTGCCGCTCCGTCTTAAACGGATGTATAATCTCATTCAAAACTATCCTAAAACAGTGTCTCAGGAATCAGGCAGTGGATTCAAAACCATTTCATGTAGTAGCTTTCTGTGAGGGAGCTTTTAGAGGCATTAGACTCTTCAGACGCCTGGTTACCTTCACTACCACTGTGAATGATTCTGAATGATGCAGTTGCACACTGAACCACTCTGAATGTGTTTGTGTGCACATTAAACGATTGATTATGCAAAAAGATCTTGCATTTAATGCCTACATCACAGGAAGCTATTACATGACAATGTGTTTTATGAGAGTTCTGAGAGAAGGTTTTGGCCTGAAACAAACTGTTTGAAAATTCTCCAATTCATTTGAGTTGGAGAGGCTGTTGCATATTGTTTTCTAACTTGCCACCATTTTCTCATCATCCACATATAAAACTACTATTTTTTTGTTTATACCGTATGCCATCGTTGTCCAATAAAAAACATGCATCGCCAATTTTTAAGTCTGGTTCCATTGATTTACATTAACTAAGTTAAACTAGGCCTCTCCTGTAAAGTTGCCATTTTGGAGATACATGATTTACATTTCAGTGGTGGTGATGGGAACCAGGTGTCATAGTGTCTACAACACAAATATACTCAAATTACTCACTATCCAGAATCACCAGTGAACCCACACATACCCTCTGAGTTTTTACTGTATACGGAAAGTCGAGGATGGTAAAGTAGTGAAAAATCTGCCACAGCAGCCACTGTTTACATTGTGTGAAAATTCCATGAAATTCCCCCCAAAATTCCATGAAAATCCCAAAATCGCTTGGAAAAAAATCTGGTTCCATTGGCTTACCATTTTGGAGATAGTAGTTTTCTATTGGACAGCGATGATATAAATGGCCATGTTTAAAATAGATTCTCAGTGGAGGGGTACATGCAGAGCGTGGTAAGGCAAAGTAATCCCTGAAGAAAAAATTTTACCATCATCACCATCACATATAGAGAGCTCAGAAGACCTGTGTAGGTTCACTGGTGGGTTTGGACAGTAAAATTAATGTCTATAATTGTGTTGTAGATATGCTGACCCCTGGTTCCCATCACCACCACGCTGGGAAAAAATCACAGGGCAGTACAATCAGCCATTTCACATGGCTGAATGATTTTGTTTACATTTCAGTCATTTTATTATGTAGAGCATCTGAAACTTCCGGTGCAATTCCCTTGTAAGGTGTTCAGAAGGTACCCGTATACCATGCTGCATCTGGTCAAAGTGTGCATCTACAATTCAGCACTACAGCTGAGTATATTCATACTATCGTCCTGCTTCCTTGATATGGCAATCAAGTGGGTGGAAGTGCATGATCACAGCTAGTCAACCCTATAACCATACATACACTTTCTACGTCTGATGACAAACATCCTGTGAGCCTCTAAGTTGCATACTTCTACTCTAGAAACGAATGTGTCTGAAACTATATAGTACTGATTACAAAGTAGACCAAAATCACCCTGGTGGCTGTACAGCTCAGCAGCAACCCAAGGACACAGTGGTGTACTGGTGTCTGGATAGGTGGGGATCTCACCGCAACTTAAGTAGGATGAATGCATGCCATTTTCCCGTATAGAGTGGGAAGCAAAAGTTTGGGTGCACCAGGTCAAATGACATGACTGAACACACTTCTGCACATGTTAATGTTCAGTTACTGTTTATTTACCGAATTTAACATATGGGGGGCATATATTATGTGCTAAAGGTATGGCATATGTTGCTATTTAATACTAAGCTATTAATAAACAGAAATTGTGCACTTGTGGAAAAAACTGTGACATCACATGTTTCACATGAGGGTTGAGTGTCCCTCTGCTGTAGTAAAGGCAGACGTTGTCACACCTAATCAGGTCCTGGACTGACTTTTAGTCCATAGTTTGACTGCCTACAAGTCCCATCAGTCCCATAACTCCAGTGGTAGTGGAGGAGCATGGCTTGAGGCAGTTGTAAGAGTAGCAACATTGAGATATTTATGTGCTGCTTGCCATTATGTTCTTCATGATGTTATGTCATTAAAAAATGCATTAAATATACACCACCGCTCAAATGTTTGGGGTTACTTGTCATAATAAATATAAGTGTTATTCAGTAATAACTCATAGAGTGTGCACTGAAGTGGTATAAACTAGAAACCAATACTTTATTCACAATGTACAGTGTATTTTGGGAACGCATACATGCGACATGGTAAATTATAAGGAAGTTATTAAATAATAAGATACAAATTTCTATTCATTTCAATCTGTTGTCACATAAATATTATGTGATTATATCTGTTGAATTAGTGAGATTTGGTTATGGGCTTTCAGATATGAGGAACTATGGATGTTGGTTTATTCTCAATGCTGTACAGATTTCTTACTTTTCATTACATCACTTACAGCTCAGTTTATCATCCCAAGCCTCTTCATTTTTACAGTTTCCTACAAACTGAAATTCTGAGAAAGTAAATTAATCATAGAATCATTTCATACATGCATCTTCAAACATATTATATTTATATGAATAAAGCAGTGACCCCAAACATTTGAATGGTAGCATACATTATATATAGTATATTATATATAGTATGCATAGGGTATATTATAGTAGAGTATATAATATAATTGGAAACAATATATTCTTAATGTATTTCATTTATAAAATACATAATAAAATAATAACTATAATAATTTATTGATGATGAATTTCATTGCAGACAAATATAGAATTTTTATATATAAATATATATATATAGGCCAATGTGAGACTTCATAAATAATTAATTTCACAAATAAAGAATTACTAGGAAAACATGTTAGGTGTTTTATGACATTGCATGATGAACAGAAAACAGAAAATCATATTATATAATTTTATTATAAATATTATTGCATATGTACACTATATATATATATATATATATATATATATATATATATATATATATAACTTCAGGGTGGGTGGGGCTAAATCATTGTAGACTGAATTGGTGCATATGTGTAAATGTGTTGGGTTCCTTGACACCACAGACACTGTAAATTTAAAATGGGCTTTCTTTGCAGCTTAGTTTCCATATACAGCTTTATGGACTGTGGTTCATCAAATTCCAAGGTTACCTTGAAATGTTCCCTCATACTGCTTACACTAACCTGTATCCCTCACTCAGAAGTTGTAAGGTGTTTGTTAATGAGAGAAAAAGGTTCAGGGAAAGCATGTAGGTCTTGCTCTCCCCGGTGCTATGAAGCCAGACTCTCCAAAAATGAGACATGTTTTCACAGATACAGATACAGCGCAATCCAAATGCTTGCAGGATGTTCATCAGAAGTTGTAGTGGCCATGCAGTATGGCTACATACATATGGCAATATGGCTACATTAGGGGTACTGTGTGTCTTTAGGGTACACAGTCTGGATGCACCATGATAACGTTGCTGTCCAGAGGAAAACAAGTATCTCCAAACTGGTGAGGGCAGAAACCTTCTTTACTTTCAGTGTAAGTCAATGTATAGAGATTTTGTTCCAAGCAATTCTGGACTGTTTGTATTGGCACCGTCATCAGTTCTAAAAGACAGATAAAGGTCAGCTGCTGAGCTCTAATAATGTAGGAAAAGATTGAGAAATATGGTTTTTGGACAGCAGTGATAAGATCACTACCGAAATAGTGCACTATAATAGTGATAAAGGCATATTTTAAGCCCCACACTTACCTGGATCGAGTACTAAGGAAGCAGGACAGCAGTGTGTCATAGTTTGTAGTGCTGGATTGGGACGCAATGTGAAACCAAAAGGATGAAGAATCCCAAATCACTCTTTATTGGACAAGCAGCTTTATTTGGGAGTAGAGACCAGTCCTGCAGTGCACTATAAAGGGAGTAGGGAGTGGTTTGAGACTCAGCCTTAGGTTAATAAGACATGAGAAAAGTGCACAGATGTTTTGTTTTCCTTCCTAGTAGTGTTATTAATATTCCTGGGAAATGTTGCTGTGAATTAAAGCTTTGGGTCAAATCTGGTTATCTGTTTTGTAGTTAGCCTTCCTTTGAAATGTGAGGGATGTAAGTTATTGTTATCGTTATTATTATTATTACCATCATCATTTTGTTTATGCGTGGCTTGTTCCATTTATCAAGGCGTCATGTTCAAGTCATTTACTTGTTGTTTTCTGAAGCAAGGTGTAACTGGTGCCATACAGTGGGTGCTGAGTCTAGGCCTATGCATCCTAACACATTCTCAGCTGTGTTTTTTCTACTTGTTGTTGTTTTCTCTTAACCATCGTTTCTTCTACGCTTGATTCGGGTGACCGTTTAAAGCTTTAAAAGTGACTGAAGAGGTCCGACAGACTGTTGGTTTCGTGGCTGAGGCCGTTTTTGAAAAGACTAATGCAAATGCATTGAAGAGGCATGATCTGTAATCCTGTAACGTGAACAATAAAGTCTTTGCCAAAGTAATAATGATAATGATGGTTTGCTTTGGAGACTGGAACTTTTTTTTAACTATTAGCTAGCACTCTGTATGAACACCATTGAAGTGATTTAGTTTCTTTTTGGTATTTTCAAATCAGAGTTCAAGAGTCCAAAAAAAATGCTGCTTTAGCACTGGGTATTTAAAGAATTGGCCAGGCAGGTTTTCTGTAAGGTCTCAAAAAGAATCAAAATCAATAAAAAAGGTGAACAAAGAAGATAAAAAGGATAAATATGATAACATAACTGATTAGTGATGTCAAAAAATCAATAGTACATGGGAAAAGTAAAAGGTTATTGAATTAAAGTCAAATCAAAATAACAGAGCGACTTCTGATTCATTAAAGTAACAAACAGTATTAAAGTCATATCAAAATAGAGCGACTTCTGATCCATTAAAGTAACAATCAGTATTAAAGTCATATCAAAATAGAGCGACTTCTGATCCATTAAAGTAACAATCAGTATTAAAGGCATATCAGAATAACATAATGACTTCTGATCCATTAAAGCAACAAACAGTATTAAAGTCATATCAAAATAACAGAGCGACTTCTGATCCATTAAAGCAACAAACAGTATTAAAGTCATATCAAAATAGAGCGACTTCTGATCCAATAAAGTAACAATCAGTATTAAAGTCAGATCAAAATAGAGCGACTTCTGATCCATTAAAGTAACAATCAGTATTAAAGGCATATCAGAATAACATAATGACTTCTGATCCATTAAAGTAACAAACAGTATTAAAGTCATATCAAAATAACAGAGCGACTTCTGATCCATTAAAGTAACAATTGGTTTTCCCTTCCGATCAGGGCTAGGCAATAAGCTTTTCCAAAGAATGACGTCTCAAAACTCCCCTGGCCTTCTCTGCCCTAAACTTTCCACACCACCACACCCACCATGAAGCCAAAGCTCTCTCTCTGTGTTCTGGGGATTCTAGATAAACCCAGGGCTCTCGGCCCTTAACCAATCAGAGTTGGTTAATATCATGCTTGACCGTTCTAATGACCCTCACTATACGTCAAGTCCTTGTTTATGTCCCAAAAGATGTTTGTTTAGAAGAGTGACAAGGCTAAGAATTGTCTACAGGGACCAGTTGTTCTTACCGTAGTACATAGTTTACATTTACGTAACTGCTATTACCTCCAGCTTTGTACAGAAACTCTCAGGACAGCTAGATACACAGAAAGGAATGCTCTTGATTACATTATTGATTACAAGTTAAGAGTAAAATATGAGTAAACATGGAATAGGACTCTAAACTCCTTACACCATGTTGATAAGAATCTCTGAATACATTAAAAACAGCTTATCATTGCTAAACTAAACCAGTATCCTCATTTGTGTGATAAGTTTGTGGTGAATGGACCAATAGAAATGCTTCAAATCTGCTTACTGCTTTGAATAAAACCTCTTTACATGAACTAACTTTAAAAAGTATAAAGTTTTAAAAGTTTTCACCATTTCGGAGATGCCTGGTGTTCTTTGGACTGAGATGTTATAATGTACAAGCTAAGCTCATCACACAAAAACTTTAAGGTGGTAGTAACTTCAGGCTCCTGCAGATGGCGCTGCAAGAGGATGAGGGAGCTATAAATACCTGCGGGGTGTGAGTGATGGGATTCATAGATTGAGAGGAGGTGGTACAGTGCAGTGAATGTCCCGTTCCATGTGTGGAAAATGGGTCCAAAGTTAATTATTGGGAAAAAGGAGTTATTGCAGTTGGGCGTGCCAAAGACCATAGTGTGACTGAATGAATGGAAGCGTACGATCATACGGGTCTACCAGCAGTGGCTACAATCCCAATCTACAGGAAATTCTCCTCAGAATTGTGCCAGGGAAGGCATCCATCAAATCTGGTCCAACTGTGAAATTCTTTGATGCAAGAGTGTCTGAACATTGATGTGACCTACATCCTGAAACTTGTCCAGTACATGCCAAATCCAAGCACAGCTGTTATTGGTGCTCGTGGAGGCATTACATGCTATTTGGTACGTTTCAGTCACAGGGAATTCATTTTTTGTCCAGTGAGCTTACACACGTTTATAAAAAATCATAGCCATGTTTATTATGCATCCCTGTATCAGTAATCATTACTGGTAGTGTTCATAACATCAGTGCCAAAATAAGTAACAGGTTTTTATTTTATTTTTTTACTAGACCTCTGTGGTACAAAAAACAACAAACATAACTGTCGAAGAAGAAGAGGAAGAAGAAGAAGAAGATGAAGAAGAAGAAGATACTGGTATATAATAATAATCACTAATTAATCCAGGAATCTTTCAAAACATCTGCATGCTCAGTTCAGAGCATTCTAAATAAAGTTGCATGGTCAGAACAGTTCACAGGGTTGGTGAAGTGAACCAGACGTCTGAAGGGTCTACTGGCTCTAAAATGGCTCTTACAAAAGATATGATATCATAAGTCATAAGTCATAATATGAAATTGTTCTGAATACACAGCCCGATGTCTGAGACACTGACATCCTGAGAGAAGCTTTTGGCCTAAAACGTATTTGTGAACATATTTTTAAAATGGACATGCAGGGTGCTTTAACGGAAAAATAGCACCCAAAGAAAACTAACATCATTATCATCTTTCACCATTCCACGCGCGCACACACACACACACACACACACACACGCACACACACACACACACACACACTGTTTATATATATATATCGAAACAAACTCTTAATTTAGAAATATAAGAAAGTAAATAAGTATATTTTATTTATATAGCACATTTAAAACCAAAGTGCTTTACAATCACAGTAACTAAAGTAACTAATAACAAAGCAATAATAATAGCAATGTTACAAATACTAAAAAGAAGAATAAGAAGGGAAAATAGCACCTCTGATTAGTAAATTAAATATTTAGAATTAAATGACATCATCTCAGACATTTTGCATTCATATTGTTCGGGTAATTATGAAAGCAAAATAAACTAAGTGCTTGAGGCAATGTGAATAATCATTAGCCCTATCCATTACTAAACATGATAAAGCACATCATGGTTATTGATGAGTTTAGACCTTCTGCTATCTCCACATCTGAGCTGTCACTCATTAATACGACCAGCTTAAACAGGCTTTGCCTTCTGACACCTCTGGACTGTTCACGTCAGGCTGTGTTCCCAAAGGAGCTGCTAAACTGCCATAAATCAAAATCGGCAAACATTTACATTAAAAGTCAGACCTCATTCACATGTTCGCTGTGTCGTGGGACTTTGATATGACGGGTCTTCCTGCTGATCTGCAGCACTTGCGCCACTGAGGGGCCTGTTATTGCTTCCTTGACTGATTGCTGGAATGAAGAGCAATTCATCAGAAGCTCACCCCCTGTTTGCAACAGTAAATCTCAGGGTTCTTACTGAGAGTGACTGTGGATGGTAAACGTCCACTACGTGCAGCCCATTTTATATTTATCTCTGAGGCATTGCGGCTGACTGACAGCATGAAAGTGTCATGCTCAGTGTTTAAAATGGCTCAATTTGCTGAACACACAGGGCAGAGTGCATGGCCCTGAGAGAGGGCATGTGCATGGGAGAGAAAAGTAGAGCCACAATAGGAGCCACTTCAGATGAGTAAGAGATGGTGCTTGGGCATCTCTCCGGTCTCTCCACACCTGTTAGTAGACACTCATGAGCATGTTTATTCAGTTCTGTCTGCATATATACAGATGATACACCAATAGCTCCCACACAATTAAAATATCCCAGGAACAAATTTAGCAAGTTTAGCTTTGTTCCCTGTAGAGGACGCATTCAACTGTATGTGTTTATAGTCATTTCTTGACATCAAATAACTAATGATAGCTACTTCACCAGTGAGATTTGGTCATTGCTTATTGCCTACTTTTAAAGGGGACCTATTGTACTTCTCCGGTTTTCTCTTTTCTTTAGTGTGTTGTAGCTTTTTGTGCATGAAAACGGTCTGCAAACATATAAAGCCCAAATTACACACCAGAGGGAGAAACCCAGTCCTACAGAAACCACTTAAACACCTGAAGCTGCCTTAAACACCTTGTTGGAATGCCAGCCCTTTCTTCTGTTACAAGGTGACATCATCTCGTAACACCATCCTTAATGCCTGCCTACGAGAAAGCTTGGATCACCCTCACACACAACACACCCAGAGCTAAAACTGATGACTCTGAAACATCCTGCTCCAGTCTAGCTTGCTAAGGTGCATCGGGTGGATCTACCAACTCGTTCTGCCTCTGGCTCAAACTGATACAGCAGAACCGACACCATTATAAGAACAGCCACAGCGATGTGGAGGCAGAACTAGTAGCAGAAGGCTACTATGGTGGTTGACCCTTCAAAACAGTGTGGGTGAGCTGACCAGTCAGAACACACTGGGCTTATCGGGAGGCAGGGCTTAAAGACCCAGGAGTTCTAACTAAGAGTGAATACAGATGTACAGCACTAGAAAAACACTCTGGAAATCTATTACAGTAGTCCTCAAACATACAACCGAGAACACTGAAAATAAGGAAATACTGTATACCCTCTAGTTTCACTGCTTCATTCTGGATGCTGCACAGCTTCTGAGATACTACAGAATCTTAGTATTTAGTCTAATAACAGCTTCCTTTAAATAAAGCCCATAGACGAGCATCATAATCGATTCCTTTCACACATATCGGCAACAAAACTGTTTTTATATTACTGATATAAATGGCAGTTTGAATGACAGTGTATGTAAACCAAAAGACTAAACAGTGTTGATGTAATATGTTTTAATGATGTGTAGAGTAAACTCAGTGTAACAGTCTTTCCATCGTGGGTTTGTGATCGATCACAGTGAATGAGCTGAAACAGCAGCAGGTCCCTGGGTGAATGGGAGGATCGTGAGGGAGCAGTGAGGGGGTTGAGAGGAAGGTCACGCGGGCACAATGGCCACTCGCTCTCGGAGGCGTTGAAAAGAACAAGTCAGATAACACGAATGCACAACCCTAAAAATAACAGATCTCGTCTTCCACTCCCAATGGAAAGGAAAGAGAGAGAGAGAGAGAGAGAGAGAGAGAGAGAGGGAGAGTGAGAGAGAGAGGAAGAGTGAGGCAGGTAGAAAGTGTGTGTGTGGAACTGAGAGAAGTGGACAGAGAAACAAAGAATAAAAAACAGAAAATAAAAGACAGTTTTATACAACTCAAAACTGCTCAAACTACTCATACAAGCTGAATAAAACAGAGAAGTGAGATAGTGGAGGAAGAGAGACTGCAAGAAAGAAAGAAAGAAAGAAAGAAAGAAAGAAAGAAAAAGAAAGAGGAAATGTAGAGAGGTAATGGAAAATAGAGAAAATGAGAGAGTGACAGAGAAAGAGATGAAGGGAGAGGGTGGAAAGAGGTGGGGAGAGAGGGAGAGGGAAAGGGAGAGGGTGAAGGAGAGAGAGACAGAGAGAAAGAACAGAAGGATGATGGAAAAGGAATAGAATAAGAAAGGAAAATGAAGATAGAGAGAGAAAAGAAAAGGTGAGAGAGAAGGAGCGAGCAAGAGAAAGAACGAAAGAAAGACAGACAGAGAGACAAACAGACAGACAGATAGACAGACAGAGACAGTGGACAAGGTAGAGAGAGGTCATGGAAAAGAGAGAGAATGGGAGAGTGACACAGAGAGAGACAGAGGGAGACAGTGGAAAAAGAGGTGGGGAGAGAGGGAGAAGGAGGGAGAGAGGTAAAGGGAGAGAGAGAGGGGGAGAGAGAGAGGGAACGAGTGAGTGGTGGGGGTGTATTAATCAGCTCTTCCGACTCTTATCGGAGAAAGGACAGAGCTGCATGCCTCTTTATCTCGGGTGCTGAGATTGCAGCCGCAGCTTTTTTGAGCTTTTCTGCTCTGATACTGCTGCTGTCTCCCGGCCAGCACAGCAGCTGCCAGCTCCGCACCGCACCGGATGAGTTTAACTCACCCGAACCAGCGTGTCATGCCGGAGGTGTCCCTGTGACAGCATGCAGTGCCCAGCCTGGAAATAGCCAGAGGCACACAACCCCTTGGGGGTGGGGGGGGCATCATTAATAACTGACTGAGTTACTCTCAATCTCATATTAATCTCAGGCTTAGACAAGTTGAAGTGTTCCATTAAACGCTGGACTGCACTGTTTATTTAGTAGTGTTTTTTTAATGTAGACATGACATGAAACATAACAAATTAAAAACTGATTTCATAATCACATAAATAAACCTGAAACATTAGGTTCTCATACTGACACTGTACTCTTTACAAACAGCTCTGCCAAATACACATACTGCCAAATTAACCGTCTCTACTTTTAACCATTATGGAATACAGAGGAGAGACTGCGGAATGTGCAGTACAACACTGCATGGAGTAGATTGTCATAAAACAGGTGATGGCCAAATATCAGTTGCCGTCACTTTACAGTGGAATACTAATAATTAAAGTCAATTTTTTTGGGGTACATATTACTTTTATGGGTGTATGTATGCAGTCAGCTACTTTACACCTCAGGTTAAAGAGCACTTCCATCATGAAAACTGCACCACGGCTTTCCACAGCTACAGATTAAGGCTAGGCCTAGATTAAGAATCCATTATTTTAGTGGTGAATATCCATAGACAAGGAAATTCAGTAGAGTTTTAGTTCAGTCTGTGCCTGGAAAGTCGCAACATAGCGTTGAAATTGATCCAGCAATTCAGCTCATGTCCCTGATCATCCGCGTGTATGTCTGGCAGTCTGGTCAGAGGAAAGGGAACAGCCTTTTCTTTAGAATGTACAGGACAGTGGCCAGAAAGAGCGCCAGGGCTAGGAAGATGAGCAGCTTGTCCGTAAGTTCCCGTCGGTTGTATTTGGTGATGAGTTTCCTCCCCAGCTGTATGGTCCCGGTCATGGTCTTAAACTCTTCATTGGTTTCCTGCACTGTTCTTGAAGAAGTGGCTACAGAGAGATGGGACAGCTTTAACCTCTAGTACTGATACTTGATACACGATACAGGCTTTAAAACAAGACAATTTTTTAACTAAGGCACTTAATTCAAGGACAGAGTCGTGAACTGAAATATGGTGACGGGGGTCGGGGTGGGAGGGGGGTGTTGTGTTTAGAGGGCACATAAAAATTACAAAATTTGAAAACTTATTTTTTGCCATTCTAAAATATTTTAAGTTCACTGGCACATGGGACTAAGTAAATAAGTAAGTATGAATACTATGAGTAACATTGAATACCGAACACAGTCTTAACATCCCAGCAGACACACCAACAAAGCACAACATGATTTTAATATATTAGCAATAAAAAACATCCCAGCCGACTTGACATGAGAAAGAAAGAAAGAAAGAGAGAGAGAGAGAGAGAGAGAGAGAGAGAGAACGTGCACGCGTGAGACCGAGTGCGTGCGTACACACGTGAGTGCGCGTGCTGAGAAGCTGTTGTCTGTCTGCCCCGCTGTAGCGGCTCTGTTCTGTTCTCTACTCTGTCTGGAGTTCCGTTTGGCTCGAATGCTTGAGACTGAGTAAAAGCAGGGAGACTTTAGCGTGTTCCGGTGTGACTTGCAGTGGAAAAACAACGTGTTAGAGTGGGTATTAGCCTAGAGCAGACGGCGCTAACCCTGGAGCTAACGAGTAAAAGTTCCGCTCTGGTTCCCGTCTACATCCGCGAACTAGAAAAACCCAACGGCGTCATTAAAACGTCAGTGTTCGGTATTGAGCATTCGGTCTTTTCACTTAATTGGCCGAATAATTTCGGTTGCCGAACATTCGGTGCATGCCTGATAACTACCATCTACGTGCTACACATACATCGCTACAAGGACTGACACTNCGGAATACGGTTAGCCCCACATAGCATTAACCACTTTAACCATGTTAACTGTAAATCTCCTTTTCTTAATGCCAATTTATCCAACGTTGTGGAGAGAAATGGTCTTTTTGTAGGGGGAGTTAAATACTAGATATAACATGACATGTGGTGGGTGGATGAGGTGAGATGTGAATATCCATTTTGGAGTATGAGTTAATGTTTTATATATAATAAATATATATATATATATATATAGAGAGAGAGAGAGAGAGAGAGAGAGAGAGAGGGGGGGGGGTGGAGCTATGTTTGTAATACCTCACTATTAATATGGATTTAAACATTTCTTAGGCTTCCAAACAGTAAACAAAAACATAACTTGGACTGAAAGTATGATATAGATAAATGCATTATTGACCACTAATGACCAGAAATCCCAGTCCTATTTTTAGGTTCATCCGTTCAAATTACCCGCCGATAACTTCCTGGAACTATGTGAAGTCTACGCGAATCACGTGACCATGAAGCATTTTGAACTTCCGTTGACGCGACTCTGTCTCCACATGACTCTGGGTGGAACATGCCTTCAAGACTCAGATCAGAAGTCAAAATGCTCTTATCGTCAAAAGACCGCTGTGATTACAGACTTTTATTCCAATCAAGCAGAAGCTCATCTGATTCCACTTGTTTGTTCAGTTTACTCAGGTTTCAAACAGGTGATTAGGCATATGAGATGTGCTCCTGCTCTGCTGGAATGAAAATCTGACTGGTGATCGAACTTTTTATATATGTTTATTAACACTATCCTGTCCAAAGACTCTGTTGTGCAGGATATAATATGCTTCTATTAGCATTTCTTCTCTTTAATAAATCTCCACCACCAAGAACTGACCTGGTCATGTGCTTTCAACCGCATGTAAAGCAGCTGCAAAGTTCTTGCATTTGCAACTGCCCTCTGCTGGACAGTGGTGGTATCACAAGACGCATCTCTGATAGAGCACACATATGCACGTTTCTATAGATATATATCAGGATTTAATGCCATTATACTGCAGCAACATTAATCCAATTCACTGCCAAGGCTTTCAACTTACTCACCTTTGCCTTGCTGTAGTGCCATCGTCATTCAGCAGTTCTTCTTTCTCCAGCTTATCAATGGCCAGGTTACTGGCCAGATTGGCCTTCCTCCATGCTGTTTGGTTACTGTACAAAAGACAAAGCTCTATTACAGAGTAAGGATTTACCCTTCGTAAGGTTTCAGAGAACATAATATATTTTTTCTCTTAAGTCTTCAGTCATCTAGCCTGCTGTATAGGCATGAACAAGGTACACCATAAGATGTAAAACACCTGGGGGCTTAAACAGTGGCTTTATTTTTTTGATAAATCAAGTGGACATGCTAGCTATGCTCATGAGGTGATTTAAGGTAGTCAGATGTTACAGCCTGAACATGTAATCTTAGGTTATTGTGTTGCCGTCTAGCACCCAAACACATCACCAGGAGTGCACCTTTCAAATGTGCTAAAGTTGAGGTTATTCTGAACCAGTTAAACCCATTCTTTGGATACAAATGGCTTTATTTAATCAAAAAAATCATATATCACATATTAACATGTCTGGACTCCAGATGGACCAAAATCCAGGATGATCCAGGAAAATCCTGGATGGGTGCCAACCCTAGTCATCAGTTCTGATGTAGTCACTCATCTGATGAAGTCCGACTCATCTGATGTACCCCAGATTAGATAAATAGTAAGTAAAAGTCCAAAGACCAAAAGACAGAGACACAATGCAATATGTGCATAAACGGTAGAACAGATGTGCAAGAGCTGCAACTGCGTCAGAATGTTACTGAGGTGCAAACAGCAGTTAGCATATGCAGTAGAGTAAAATACAACTTAGTGTTATTTGTAGCTATTGGAAAGTACAGTATGTTGCAGTTAAGTATGTGGTTGCAAACAGCGGAATATATTTAGTGTACGGAATATACAAAGTGTTAAATCCGATCCAGGCAGCTACAGGAAGCCAGTAAAGGGAGAGCAGCTGTGGAGTGACATGAGTAAACTTGGGAAGACTGGAGACAAGCCGTGCTGCTGCTTTCTGGATCAGTTGCAAGGGTCTGATGGCCCACAGAGAACTCACAGGAAAGGGGAATGCTTTTCAACAAGCGACCTCAAAGATCCAATCTTGAAAATCTGTGACAAACCCGTGACCTCCATAGAGTGTGACGTTCCCAACAAGCCCTGGACTGCATCAGGGAACTGGAGATACAGACCCACAAATCTCTTGTGTCTGTATTAGGCGCACCCTAGACGAGCCTACCAAGACCTTACCAAGTGGCTCTAACCCGCTTCAGGCTGTAGAGGATTAGAGGGTGTTATGCTCTCCAACCACTCATGACTTTTTAGTTTTTCTGAAACCAAAGAACATGACGTTCAGTATCTGATCTTTGAAGAGTCGAGGTTCGGCAGAGAAATGTTAGAACGAAGGCCACTGGTCAGTACAGCCTGACATGCCTTTTCCAGTTAGCCATGTGACATGTCGCACTGTCGTGCTGGAAGACCCCATCCGGCCCAGGGAAGACAATAGGCATGTATGAGTGTACGTGATCTGCAAGGATGGATTCATACCCAAATCAGTTGAAAGTGCCTTTCACATAGATGAGTGGACCCAGAGAATGCCACTAAAATGTAATTTCCGTAATGAGCTGCATGTTGCTGCTGTCGAAAGTAGGAAGTGGTCATAATAACGTGACTTGTTAGTGTAAATCACATTAGATATTTTCAGCCCTAGTCAATTTGCCTCTGGATGCCCAAAGTGAGGAGAACAACTTCATTAACATACCATTAGTCCTCACCTGAGCATCTGTTTACGATGGGCCTCCACCTCTTTGAGTAAGACCATCTTGTCGGATTCCTTATCCTGTTCCTTCCCCATTTGCTCCAGATCCTGTTGAGACAAGTGTTCTGAAAAAGGGGCCCATACATTTTAGAAGCAAATCCCCCTGAAGCGGTGTCTCTGAGTCTCACCTGGATCCGCTGCCGGAGACGACTGAACCTGTCCTTCACTCTGCAGTTCAGGTCTGTCAGTTCACTCTGTGGCCCTGTGCATTCACTGATATCCTACACCAATACAACACAGGGTGCATGAGCATCATATGGGAGCATCAGTCTGAGGTACACAGACAATGATGGGACTATACAGATTTCCATATAGTATTATTAACAGGTTAGATAGACTTTGCATGCTCACAAACTTTGAACTATGCACATCTACTATTAAAAACACAAGATAGCAACTATATATATATATATATATGCTTGTGTGTGTGTGTGTGTGTGTATATATGATCAAAGCAACTCCAAGTTGAGAGCGAATAGAACTCTGATTTCCCTGATTTCTTGTCATTTGTTCTAGGCTAGCCTCTGGTGTACCCCTGTACAAACTGTACTGAGACAGTAAAAAGAGTATCAGAGAGGAGCCGCTGCGTTTCCGTACCTGTATCAGAGCTTTAATTTCCAGATCATATTTAATAATTTCTTGCTCGCATATTCGTACGTGTACATCTGCCATCTCTGCTGTGTTGTGACTGGAAAGCTTCCGGCTAGAAGACACGCAAGCTTCTTACAGAGCCTTGCACATTCACTGATCTACAAGACATAAACTCAGTGACTCGTGCAGGTCAATGAGCAGTAGATCGCGGGTTCGGAATGGCGGAAGCTGGACTGAGCGTTTGGTTTGCCCTTCAAAATAAAAGCATTGCAAAAATAAAATAAAATAAAATAAAAAATAACATTTTGCCCTTTAAAATTAAAATAAAATCAAGTCATAAAATAAAATAACATTTTTCCATTTAAAGTAAAAACGATGTATAAAATAAAATAAAAAAATGTTTACACTTAAAAATAAAGGCAACGCATGAAATCAAATAAAACGTTGCCCTTTAAAGTAAAAGCAGTGTATAAACTAAAAAAAAAAAACACACACACACGGAATATAAGTATTGAACACTAAGTTTTCAATTATGCATATGTGGAAGTTCCTTATAATTCCTTTAATTCCTCATAATAAGTTTCCTTGAGTCTTTGCAGAAAATGCGGCTGCTGTTGTGCTTTTTTAACCAGTTGTGTGATGAGATGAGATCTTTACTGATGTTGATGCCAAGAAATGTGAAGGTGCTCATTCTCTCTACTGCAGTCTGATGTATGAGCAGCGGTAGCATAACAAATGGTCACGCTAGAGGCAGTAAGCCTCTCTCATATGGCAGACTTTTTCTTTCTAATCATCAACAGCTGCTCATATTAATGCATGAATCAGTACCAATGAAATCATGAATGTAAGTGTACTGCCAGGTAACAATTATAAATGATATATATGTATTTAGAAGTGTATTTCAATTTGTATGTCTGTATGTTTGTATGTATGTATATAGGCTTGTGACAAATTAAAGGGAAAAGCTGAATACATGTTAGAGAAACATGAGTTAGAGAAAATGAGTGCAGGTGTCCCAGGCAGGTGTACTGCATGACACAATTAGGCAATTAACATCCAACCAGGCTCTGTGGCATGTGTAAAATTGCTGAGCAGACACAGCTGACCTTAGTTTTAGAACAAGATGGCAGAAAGAAAATAAGTTTCCCTGCAGTACACACTTCCAGAGACCTGTAGACTTTACGGATTCAATCAAATATATTGAAGTTGTTACACAACTAACCAGGCAAAAGCAGTTATTATGCACTTGTATTCTACACAACAGGCTAATATGATTCCCCTATTTTGCCTATGGTTTAGAATTCTGGTTCGTACTAATATAACCAAAGGGTCACCAACCCAGCTAGAAGACACCAGCAAAGGGCTATGGAGCTGTGGACCTGCATTCTCTGGAGTGATGCATCTCCATCCAGTACCTTTGGTATGAGCTGAAGCGGTGTTTGTGACCTGCTCTTATGGCCGCATGCAATCAGATCCTTACAGCGATGTTCTAATATATAATAGTAGAAGCTGTTATTGCAGCAAAGGAGAAACAGACCCCCAGTTTATTCCTTTTGTTTCAGAAGACATATTAGGCAATCAGGTATCTACAAACATTTGGAGGTATGATGCTGGTCTCCAAGAGACAGGCTGGTGACCAGGCTGGTGTGGCTTGTAACGGAGAACACTGTTGAACTCTAGAGGGAGGCAGAGATCCACCATTCTCAAAGAAGCAACCCCCCAGCAATCCTTTCCTTCACAGCCTCTTCACGCATGTCAACACTCCTTCTACTTAATTTGTTGCTTTCCAGGCAACAAAATGGCACAGAGTCACTCTTGTCAAAAATACCTCAGCGATTCCTCTATGCGCTGTAGGTCTGCTTGTTGCACAGCAGGTCCATTTGTGGACCCAGTGAAAAGGGGAACCAATTATTGATGACATTCAACCTCCGGAGGTGCGATGGCACAGACGCAGGCACCCTGTGACTGATCGGAGGAAACAGGAAACAGATGTAATTAGAGTCGTTGTGGAGAGCCCTCTCCTACTGTGACAGCAGCAGAATGACGGCAGCTCGGGTGTCACGCTCAGTAACGCCAATTCGTCTCTGAACTCAACAACAATCTGCTTCCTAATGATACGCCAGGAGAAATGGCCTAATGACACGCATGCTAATGACATGGACATGGTATGTGCAAAACCCTTTAGTCTTCTGACTCATTAATAAGTGCATCAGCAGGAACTACACTGTTTTCATTGCGTCTTGGTGACAATATCACGCTGTTGGCAGCAGTGGATAGAAGAAGGCATGAAAGTTCTGAGAGACCTCCACGAACTACAGAGATGGAGAACCAACTGACTGTCTGACATGCACGGAGTGACCCAACAGCCATGTTCAGCGAGCAGTGACACCCTCCATGAGTCATGCTGTTAGTGCCAGCGCCACTGACAGACAGCTACACGACGCAGGACTACATGCACGCAGACTGTTACGACGACTGTCCTTAACACCACGTTACCATCAACAAAGACTACAGTGGTGTCGTGTCAAACTGTCATGGAGTGACTCAGAATAGCAGCGGGTCATCTTCAGCGATGAGTCACACTTTTGTCTTGGTGGAGATGACCAACGAATCTGTGTGTGGAGGCGCCGTGGTCAGCACCAAGATGAAGAGTTTGTTGTCACATGTCCAGAAGGCCTGGTGTCACTCCACCTCCACCCCTACTGCAAAATCTGCAGGAACTGTGTGAAAATATTCAAGCTGCATGGGATGGATTATCACAGGACACCATTAGGAACCTCTACAACTCCATGCTGAGACGTCTGGCATGTTGCGTTAGCAAACATGGCAGTTCAACAGCATACTGAGAGACACTACTTCTGTATGTGTAGCTCAATAAATATTCCCCATATCATTCTAAATTTATCATCATTTATTGTTCCTGGTAACCTTTATCTTCCTTCCCAATAGCACTGCAATCCCACACCTCCTTTAACGATGAGTGTAGAAATTGCTTGGAGTAAAGAAGTAAAGAAATATTTTACGCCTCCAAAGTTCAGTCTTAGAAGTATTACTTCTCATGATCCAAATAATCCGAAACACATTCAATGATGTTGAGGTGTGGACTCTGGGGTGGTCAGTCTGAGAACACCAGCAATCTTCTTTTCTCAGCTAGAAGTGGTGTAAGCAGATAAACCTCTGCTATCCGGAAAGAGGTACTGGAACATCTTAGCCAGGTTCAAGAACAGTTTTTATCCAAGAGCTATCAAATTGGTCATCCCGGCAGCACCTACCAGAACATGACTACAGCATTGTAGACTGTGACTGATCTAGCCCTGAGCACCCAGCTACTACACACTGAGCTCCACTAGCTCATGGAACTGTAGGCACTTGCATTATAACTGAAACCTCTGTACTTAACATCTGAGCTGTGTATTTCCTATACTTAACACCTCTACTGTAAGATGAATGGCTGTTTTAGCTGTTCACCTGAACATTGAGCTGCTATTCTTACTACCTGCACTGTATACTATTACATATACATCTACTGTTCACGAGACATACTTTGCGGACCTGGCTACCTCAACATACTTTCCTATATGTATACTCAACACTGAGCTGTATTCTGCTCTACTCCATATGCTAACCGCTGTTTGCACCTCAGTTCCTGTAACATTCCAATGTACAGTTACTGCTCATGCACATCTGTGTATTCACCGTCTGTGCACATGTTGTATTATGCCTTTTCACTATTATTTATTGTTCACCCGTTTTTTAATCACTACATTGGGAAAGTAGCCTGATATGGTTTCATTATCGTGTGCAAGCTTGTATTGGTATAATCACAGTAAAGTCGAAAGTTGAATTATAGTGGCCGCTTAGGGCACTCGAATCAACAGGGGGCCCAAAAGAAGTTTGTGTTTGGCAATAAGGGACCATGTGACTATGGTTGAGGCTTTTGCAAGGGGCCCCCTGTCGGGCTTGAGACGCATGCATGAGGAGCATATCTTGTTATGGCAAGATAGCAAAGTGCAAATACCTGTCAGGTGTGAAAATTCAGGAGTGAAAAGAGGAAGAAACACTGGAAAGAAAACTCTTGTAGTGGGAATGAAGGTCCATGTGTAAGGTCCAGTTAACATCAAATATATGTACATTACACATATTTACATTATCCCTGTACTTAATATTGCAATAAGCAACAGGTGCATACAATAATAGTGTGACATTGGGACACGACGAGAAGACAGGATGCAAGAGCAAGTGTTTAATGACAGACTAACAGGAAAACAAAAACCAAAGACACTAGAAAAACTAAGAAACAAAACACTACAGAGGAACAGAGTCACAGAAACAACTAAAAGACAAAACACCAAGCAAGAACAAAGGGAACCACAGGGAGTATAAAACAGCAAGGACTAACGAGGAACACCTGGGAAGGGGCGGAGCTACAAACTAGGGACAGGTGAGGGGGCGGAGACAGGAGGAGCAATAACCAAAACAAACAGAAGCACATGGCACGGGACAACAAAAGAAACATGGAAGTGACAAGACAGAAACGGAAAACAAGGGAAAACATAGATAAACGGGACAGACTAGACAGGACGTGACAAATAGCTTGTTACTGTTCATTACAGCTGTCTTAATCAATCTACGTATTGGCCTGACATCCTTACTGCTCACTTTTTTCACCAACAACCTCCGTAGCTAGCACATTCTCAAAGATCTGAATTCAGTTCTGAAACCCAAGTACTGTTATATAATATTACTGTATATAATGGGTGGGGGGTATAGGAGCCCCCCAAGTAGGATCTCACTTAAGGCTCCCAAAGGCCCTGTTTCTTGCTACACATCCTTTCAGACCCACACGACATTGAGTTCTCACAGTGGAAGGATGGACAGAAACAATGATTTCTCCGAGTAGACAAGCTCTGTATATAGAGTGAAAACAGCAGGTATCACAGTTAGAGTAGCTTATACTGCAAGCATTTGTTCTGCCCTCAATACTAGTTTGGAATGAGGGCACACGCCTCACTGAGTCAAATGTGGCAACGAAGAACCTGTTCCTGCACCCAGCACCTTTCATTCTTATGCTGAAATTCAGTAAACAAGTCAAAACAAGTAAATGGGCTGCATAAAATGATTCAAGCTTTTGAGAGCACTGTTGCTGTAGAGCTGAGACTATACTAAAGCCTACTGTATTAGGATACATTTACAGACTGCATGTTCTGCTAGCTAATATTACAGCTTCACTATCACCTTCACTATGTTGGAGACATAGTTGGCATGTTGGCATAATTTGTTTTCTGCATGGTGTAACGGTCACTTTAAGTGCCTGGGATTAGGCGCATGCGCTCCAGATTGTACAGAAAGTAGCTACCCACTGTTCTGCATCTCTCTCCACGGGAGCATTTGCCCGCAGCAGCCGTTTGTTACAATGGTCTCAGGGGTGATCCTGTATAAAGGCAAGCTGATCTGACACAGTGACCAACCAGCTTCAGCACACACCCATCCAGTAATTCCAAGGAAACGAGTCAGAACAGCTAAAGCTAGGCTACCCAAAATATCCACATATGAAAAAACATATGGGTCCTACGACCTATAAATGACTGATATATTTAAACCTGTCCTCTCCATATAAACTGGCCAGTCCTAATCTTGGGTTATGCCTTTCCTATGTAAGCAATTCCTGACCAATCACAAGGCTGATGTCTCTTGCCCCGCCCCCACACAAAACAGTTTCAGAGTCAGAGAAACTTAGCAAAACTGAAGCTAACCCATCTTAACCCAGAGTTAGCAAGTAAGATCACCCGTCTGTAGCTCCCTGTTGCATGTTCATTCCTTTATTCATACACTAACATTGTTCGTTCTTCCGTCTTCTCATCTGTTCATTTGTGACTTTTTCCGCCCAGCTAATGTCACATAAAAACTGGATAAGGATTTTAGTTCTGTTTGAGCGGCGGAGCAGGCTAGTGTCGGATAGAGAGCTTTATCATATTTCCATCTTATATTGTTCATGCAAACTTTGCTGGATGTGTAATATCGCCCTCAAATCTTTGAAATATTTTACTCTGCGTTCTATGGGACTTTAAGCTGGCAATACACTTCAAATGACAAACTAAATCAACTAAATAACTTTTCACTTTTCTGCACACAGGTTTGCAAAATGGTAGTCACTGTTTTTGTCCAGTTACTTCTTTTTATTGTTTTCTTTGGATGCAGCTGCTCAAGTGACAAATAACAGAGCTTTTAGGATACATGGCATTTCACTGTGCAAGCAAACAAGGAGCTGTTCTCATATAAGAAACTTTTTAGCCATGCAATAAGTTGATGCTGTCACGATACAAAATGAACCAATCATGCAGCCAAACGCTGGGAGCACACGAGCAATGGTTTGCACCAGAGTTTGCCGGAAGGGAACCCCAGACCGCAGGTTTTACAAACCTGACAAAGGTTTCTTCAGAAAAGAAATAACGGTCCCAAAGACAATTCTTTGTGATGGTGCTGTAGGTGGAAATGACTGTTCTTCCCCTTCCTGGGAAGAACAGAGGGTTGCCCCTCTCAATATGTCATCGTAAGCATAACTGTATAATCTTTAATAATATCATAATATAATAATATGCATTAAAAGAGTGTTCTTTTTAAGTTTTTAAAAAATGCACCCCCCCCCTTATATGCCTCACAGTGGTTTGCCCCACTGCCTACCGTCCCCACAGAGGAGAAATACATACATAGATACATACATAATACTGCATTCGCTATTCATGTATGAATAAGTAATTGTTTTTTTTTTATTCCTCCTCAGCAGTATATATATACTCTTTGTTAGTGACTGAGATACTGAATCATTCAAAATGTTCGAGCAAAATGAATGTATAACTTTGATCTGATTACAAAGCTCTGAAACCTAGGTTCAGCGCATGACTTAATGTCATGTAGGCCAAAGATATCAGGAATGTGTATAGACTGTAAGGGAGGTGACAGCTCAGTTGGAACCAAAATCCAATTAAGTTCACATAACGGCGCCACATACTTGCAACTAGTCTACTAAGCTTAGCCTCCTTATGTTCTAATGTTCCTAAAAAGTGAAACCTTGATGCCCAAAGAAGGGCATGATGCCAAACTCGTCAAACATTCAACATCTCTCTCTCTCTCTCTTTCTCTCGTTCGCCAAAGCAAACGGGGCTGCCGAAATACATGAAGGTTCTCAGTTTCAAAGCTTCATTTCAGGCCATTCATTTAAGGAGCTTCATCAGGAATAAGTCACATGTAATCAATATTACTACAGAAGGAGCGTAAATAATTCTGCCTGGTCGGAGCCAAATCCAGCGTGCAGTGATGGAGAGAAAATATAATTCACACTTCATATCATTTCTTTTGTTTATGTCTTTTTCACAGAAGCAGGTCGATTTGACGATCTCCAGCCTCTAAATGAATGTTCCTCAGGTTCAGCTAAACCCGCCGGCCTTCCTCTGCCTGCTGTCCCATAGATGGACAAAACATTCGGAACATAATCATCTGCAATCACACAGTCTGTGAAATATGTTCCTGGAATACTGCAGCAGCTGATATAAATAGCGTAACCTGCTGAAATGCAGCTGCACAACACTGCCAGACAGCTTGGGATTTGTAGAACCTGACCAATGACTTCACCTCGCTCACTGAAATGTCGCTAACGTTACGCTATGTAATCACCGCTGGCCACAAAATGGACTGATACACTCTCACCCTCTGTTCTGTGTCTGAGCTCTTAGGCCACTTGTGTATAAAGAAAACCTCACTGCAGTGCAGGATTAGTTCATTACTTCATATTGATCTACTGAATTATTCGAGGGACTGATATTAAAAGTATTGATTCTCTTTAGTGCACCAGCAGGCTTAACGCACTTCTCTCCTGTTTATACCAACAAGCTTTACATGTATTTACAAGTTTTTCAGTCAAGCCAGTCATCCTTTGCCATCTTCCCACAGCATCTGCAACAGCATGTACACTTGCATGTACTATATAGACCTGTATAGCATGTACTGTATATATTTTGTTGCTCAAAAAACTTTTTCTTCTGCACAGTTTAAAAGCTCTAGGTCCCCTGTCCATGTAGTGAATGTTCATGATGGACAGACAATAGAATTGGCCCAAAATTGCTTAGAAAAAAAATCTTGTTATATCAGCCTCCACTGCAGGTTAAGACAGCTGTTTTATCCTCCTGTAAAGTTCCATTTTGGAGGTTTTTAAGGTGGACTGTATAATTCTATGAGTGATATTTTATAGTTTGATGTCTTCACTTTTATTCTACAGTAAAGCATTAAGATAAACATAAGGAGAACCTTCTATGAGAAGCAGTGTCTAAACTTTTGGCTGGTACTGTGCATCTGAAGATTATAATGCCATTGGAGAAACACTTGGTAGTGTTTTATACATTCTGATAAGGTATAAAAGCAGGTTTAAGTGTAAGGTACTAGGTAATTATTTTGGGTACATGATGGTATGTTTTAAGATAGCCTCACCAAATGACACTGAAATGCCCAACAGGTTGTGGGTGTTAACTGGGTAAGTATGTGGTAGAAACTCCACATCATTGGTTATTATTTTGGGTGAATAAAAAAAAAGCATAAAAAGATTGTACACAAACATACATTACATATAGTCTATAGTATGTACCCATTTACCACCTGTAAATGAAATTTAATTTTTGTGAGTAAAGAGTAAAGCAATGGAGAAAATTCCAAAGAAAACTTATAGATATATGTATTTTGTGCCATCACTTTATGATATAGAATTCTCCCAATACCTGCAAGTGTATCTGTTCACTTTCCAGCTTAAATTATATTATAATTTAAATTATGTAATTATATAGCACTATTAATTGCAAAATGTGTCAACCAAAGACTGTCAACTGTACAGACTGAAGACTAAGTAAAAATAAATAAATAAATAAATAAATAGGACTTTTTAAAATTCTGTCTAACAAAGTTTAGAAGGAATAGTTATTATATGTATGTCTAAAATTTAAATGTTTTAGGGATATTTAAATAAGAAAGCTTTTGCTTAAATGTTCAAAAGTTTTTTTTTAAATACAAATAGTCAAATTTACATCAAACAAGGGGAACTCTGGAACTAAACCTTCTAACCATATCACAAGATGCTAACTCCTTCTCTGAAAGGAAACAAGAAATTCATGTGTTTTTGTCTTTTTTGCTGTATTTCTGTTTATGTGTATTTAATCTAATCTTACAGTGCATCCTTACAGGAAAAACATACTAACAAAAATGGCTTTAAACTATTTGCTTAAGTGCCAAAAACCACTTCGTCAAATGGTTTTCAGCAACACTAAGGGCTCAGTGTACGTGTATCTTCTTCAGTCCTGCTGGAGAAGCATCTCAGATGTCTCCTCATGAAGCTGGCTAAGAGAATGAGAATACATAAGACTGCAGAGCTTAAATTCTAAAAGAATCTAAAATTGAAAAGACCAAATAAAATTCATTTTGTTCATAGTTTTGACTCATTGTTACTGGGAAATGTGGAAAACAGTAAAAATGAGTCAGTGTGTCTAGATTTTTGACTGTTACCGTATGTATTTGCAGGACTAAATGTAGCAGTGAGGTAATGATCTGTAAAATCTCAAACAGATGTTTTTTCACATTTTGTTCTGTCCAGATTGGCTGCATTACTCAAACAGTTCTGTAATAGCCGCACAAAGACAAGGCTGGGGTGGAGGGAAAGATAACTTTGGGGCAGATTTACAGATTTGTGATGTTGCAAACCTTGTTTTAGCATTACAAGGTGACTGTCCTGGTTTACTAAACAGGCACAATGACCCTGTGCTGGACTCTGCATGTTTGCCTCATTGTTTATTTGTTTCCCTTTTCCAGTGAAAACCGTACAGTTCCCAAGTGACCAGCATGTGCTCAGGTACATAAAAGAGGGATTGTACAGTAGTGTACAGTATCAAGTGCAATTGGCAAATTTGGCCAAACCTCAAGTTCACCTCAGTTCATCCATGTTTTGAAACAGTCAAAATGCTCATGTTCTATGTAGTATGTACCTCTTGGTCACATGTGCCCTCTGTCCTCTCTCTGGACCGAGAGACTGAGCATCATCCTCCCCAGTGCGGCAGAACTCCTCACAGCTTGTGGCATCCTTGCACCACTGTGGATGACAGTAACAGCAGCAGTGCTCCCTCAGTCACTCTCCACTTCCTCTGCCACCCACCACACCGTAGACACCAGTGAGGGAGCCACATGTGTTTACTGGAGTTCCATATCTTGGTCTAAGCCAACTACAGCACATGCTCAAAGCTGTGCTGGGTGGCCACTATCAACCCTACCAGGGTGCCATACTGCTTCGCTTGCTGGTCCTCTGCTGACGAGTCTCTTCACTCTGCCCCTACCATCATCTTCTGCCATGACGGTCTTCACAGTGCCATCCCACTCTAGACCCCTGGGGGACACTATCCCACTTCTGACACCACTGTCACTTCAGCAAAAGACACTATAGAGGCTATGATTCTACCGCAAGTAGTGTTCGTTATCAAACACCAGGCCAGGAGTACAAACCTGCGGGAGGTCACCACCAATCACAGGCTCCACCCTCACAGACTTCACCCACTTCATATACAAACAACCCCCACCGCAAACAACTTGAACCAAACCAACAACAACATAAACAACAGTCCTTTTGAGGAGAGTACATGCCTACTATGAGCCTCTGTGCATGACTGCTTACGTGGTCATGCCTCCCAAGCTTCCCACATGCAGCGTGACTCATGAGCAGGTCTCAGATCTCGGAATAATGACTTCTATGATGACTTATAATGATAAACATCACTTACAGCCATTTGGCTGATTAGGGCTATTGCAGTTTATGTGCATGATCATTATTAGCCGTGTTAGTTGATTGCTGCATGAAGGCTGCATGAGCATGGAGCGTGATTTTGACCAGGATTTTGACCTGCACCTGCTGTGTCTGCTCTACTGGCAAGTCTCTCGGCCAGCAGCACCCTGTCACCTCCTATAGCCCTCACCCAAAACTGTGATGCAGGGAAAGCATGTGACACTTAGCTCCAGATGGCCAGAGAGAGAGGAGTGGACACACATCAGTGAAGAAAGAGGGAGAGAAGGAGGGAACGAGTGAGGGAAAGCGATGGAGGAGTGGGTAGAATGCTTGAAAAAGAGAGGATGACAGTGTCGGCGCTTGCCAAAATGTTTCCTGAAATATAGGCTGTCTGTTTAGCTCTGCCTGAAACAGTACGAGTGGCATATCATCAGTGCCAGAGCAAAACCTCATATCAGTGAAGTGATATGGAAAATTGTATTTATTGTATGCACTGTTGCTAGAATGTTTCTGTGCTGTTTGCTTATATATTCAGTATATATCCTATGGTGTACATATCACATTCAGTATATATCCCATGGTGTATATATCACATTCAGTATATATATCCCATTCAGTATAGGTACCATGGTGTATATATCACATTCAGTATCTATCCCATTCAGTATATATCCCATTCAGTATATATCCCATGGTGCATATATCCCATTCAGTATATACCTCATTCAGTATATACTCCTTTCAGTATATATCCCATTCAGTATATACCCCAATCAGTATATATCCCATGGTGTATGTATCCCATTCAGTATATACCTCATTCAGTATATACTCCTTTCAGTATATATCCCATGGTGTATATATCCCATTCAGTATATACCCCATTCAGTATATATCCCATGGTGTATATATCCCATTCGGTATATACCTCATTCAGTATATACTCCTTTCAGTATATATCCCATGGTGTATATATCCCATGGTGTATATATCCCATTCAGTATATATCCCATTCAGTATATATTCCATGGTCTAGATATCCCATTCAGTATATATCCCATTCAGTATATATCCCATGGTCTAGATATCCCATTCAGTATATATCCCATTCAGTATATATCCCATGGTGACTCTGCAGAAGAGCGCACCCAATTATGTAGAAGACATTTTCTCTGGACTACATTTTAGCTTTCTTTCGTCTATCTGTCTCGTTTCCTCTCCTTTGTCTCTTTCTACGCTGCCTTCAGAAACAATTTCTGAAACATCTTTCCTAGTAAGACCTCAGTAAGTCACTGTGTCATTATTTATGTTATACTTGCACAGATACGCATTTTAACATAGAATTACATTGTTTAAATTTAGCTTTACCAAGATTTCAACCAAGAATATCCAGCCAACGGCGTGACCACTGATGAAGGACTAGATAGTGACCAACACAAACTGTGCAGCAGCAGATGAGCTATCGTCTTTGACTGTACATCTACAAGGTGGACCAGCAAGGTAGGAGTGACTAATAGAGTGGACAGAGAGTGGACACAGTGTTTAAACACTCCAGCAGCACTGCTTTGTCTGATCCACTCACACCAGCACAACACACACTAACACACCACCACCACGTCAGTGTCACTGCAGTGCTGAGAATGATCCACCACCCACATAATACCTGTCCTGTGGGGTGGTGTGAAAGGGGGCTAATAAAATATGCAGCGAAATATGCAAATTAAAAACTTAAAATAATTTACAAAAGCTTAAATTACTTACTTAAAACTTGAAACCTTGAAAATAAATAAATAAACAAACAATGTTTATATATGTATACGGTTCATGTCCAACAAATAACTAATTAAAGAAAGAAAGAAAGAAAGAAAATCATGAAGTATGCTATACATGGGTGCAGTCTTATAAAACAGATGTATTAAAATGTAAGTGTGTTTTCTTTGCCGGTCAATAATAATCAATACATCACAAATAGCAGGAGTTGAGGGGATACGGCCCAGGTGTAGGGTTAAATCATGGGTCACCCTAGACACACACTCCCAAAAAGCTTTCATTACCAGAGTGAAACCTTTAGATGTTTATGGTCTTTAGCCTTGTGGTGCGAGAGGCTGAAAAGACACTGTGATGGTGACTGTTGTTCATCCTGATGCTCTGGAGAAGAGCCATTTATTCTATGTGGCAGGACAAACATGACAGGACAAATATTTACCCTGGAAAACTGCTCAGATGTAAACATTCCACTATTAAGCCTTTGAGTCATCACAGGTACTCAGACTGCAGTGCAGGAGCTCCAGCACTGACTACACCTGCCTGACAGGCCTTGCCAGAGAGCCGAGGCCATTGTCGCTAGCTGGCTGTGCTGTTTCTGATTGCTGGGACCTGATTTTATAGAGGAGGCTTTTACTGGAGGCTTTTCTGTTGTTTTATCTGATGTGAGGAAAAGAGCTTCATGACATGTCTTACCACTGTTCTACCATTTAAAGGACAGAACCTCTTTGCCGGATCACAGTTTTTTAACTGAACAGAAAAAGAAAGTATTCTGTACAATTACATTATCATACTGGCTGCTGCATCCAAACTAGGACATCTCCTAGTGTGGGTGGAATTCCAGCTGAACTCCACAGAATTTTGGATTGATCAAAGATGCTCTTATCTGTTATTCCGATGAGGTTGGCAAATTCACTATGACTCAGTATGAAAGCCTGGCATCTAAATGTTTTCGCCTTCTTAAGCAAATTGACCCGAAGATCCAGTTAACTGGTTAAAAAGGAAAATCATTCACCAACACATACCAACCGATATGTGACAGAAAATTAGACAGAATATGAGTCACCTTGCATGTTTAAGGTGATAGTAACTTAAGGCTCCTGCAGATGGCGCTGCACAAGGATGATGGGGCTATAAATACCTGTGGGGTGTGAGTGATGGGATTCATAGATTGAGAAGAGGTGGTACAGTGCAGTGAATGTCTCGTTCCAGTGTGGAAAATGGGTCTTAAAGCAGATGTTAATGACTGGCTGAAAGGAGTGATTGCATTTGGGTGAGCCAAAGACCATAGTGTGAAGGAAGTAGCTGAATCTGCAGGTGTATGGAACCGTACGGTCATATAGGTCTACCAGCAGTGGCTAAAATCCCAGTCTACACGAAACTCTCCTCAGGATTGTGCCAGGGAAGGCATCCACCAAATCTGCCCCAACTGATGCAGGTTTGGCTGAACACTGATGTGGCCTACATCCAGAAACTTGTCCAGTCCATGCCAATTCCAATCACAGCTGTCATTTGTGCTCATGGAGCCATTACATGCTATTTAGTATGTTTCAGTTCCTTTAAGCTTCAAATTTTGTGACTGTAACATGAGGTGGACATGGTCTAGACTGGTCCAGGAATGCTCATGTATTTTAGCAGTAACATTAAGAAATCCCATGTACTACTTTTCCACCAACAAAGTGCCAGTGCCAGAGCTGGTGCTAGTTTGCAGGATCTATTGGACCCATTAAGAATGGGCCCCCTTTTCCACTGGTTTGAGGGCAAGTGATTACATATCCGGATGTGGATGATCCCAAGTCCGGAAGCAGAGGTCGGTGGACAATGCATAAAAACAACCTGGCATAACATGTTCTTTCTTCAGCAGACCACTGATGGGTCATTTTGCTGCTGCTTTCATTGTTTTTACTAATTGTACTGTTTTTTGAAAAATGGCAGCATCAACAACTTTTGTGGTTATGGCAGCGGCATTTTGGTACCAGCACCATGTAAAAGAGCTGTGGTAGTCACAGAAATTAGCATTATTGTAAAGGCGTTTTTCTCCTGTTTTGACAAAAAGAACCCAGTTAAGTAGAATAATTTGTCTACCCTCTTGTGCCTTGACACAAACATAACAACCAAATGGCTGTGTAATGATCAGAATGGTTTGATATTAATTCCCATAAGGGTACATTTATTGGTGACTAAATCAAATCCTACTTTAACAGTGAATTAGGAATGCTACATAGCCCAGTATGGGTTGAAGGTATCACAAAAGCAGTATTCTGGTATGTTGTCATGTTGTCGTGGTTATACCGTTAAATCAACTAAAATAAGTTTTTACCGTGCTTTGTTTGTGAATTAGGAATGCCAGGCTCCCCTGATGTTGATAGCCCTATAACAGCTCTTTGACACCAAACAGAGAAATATTGTATTTCACATCTAATTAAAAATTGTCCACTGAAGGTTCATACCAACAGAGTCCTGCCTGCATCATTCTCCTGAGACACAGCAGGTGCTCTCCAGCTGGTGCTCCAAGTGTGAACTGCTTATGCACTGTTGGCTCCAGAACGAGCATGATGGCGTGAGGGTCAGACAGATAGTAGCCTTCAGGCCACCTGAGACAAGGCTGACCACCAGGGACCCTCCCTAGCGGGCACCCTGGCAGCAAACACTAGGACACCAGGCTTTTCTCATTATGCAGCGTATGGCCTCTAGTCTGAGTATGACTGGCAAATGAACCAAGGCAGCAGGTCTGGAGAAGAAACAGAAGGCGAAGGATGAATGATAAAGGTCTGGAGGCACAAGAAGAGGCACAAGAGTGAATACTTAGGGATTCATAATCAAAGTCAGAGGTCTGAAAACTATGTAAGTGCTGAGTCGCCTCTAGAACTACAGTGAAACATCTTTGTACATTCAAGATGTATCAGCAATAGTATGTCTGTGAGTCGTTATTTACCTCTTTTGGGTTCTTCTTGGTCTAAAATGAAGCAATATTGTCTGAGAAGTGAGCAACAGAGAAGCAGAATAGATACTGTCTACAGCAGAACAGAGTGATTTTGTGCATATAATCAAGAACTAAGAATTTGCCATATTGGTTTTATTAAAGATGTGTTATATAAAATTTGGGGATTATGTGAGATTTGAAAACCTGTGTAATGTGTAATGTATGGAAGAACATGTTGTACGATACTATAGCATGGACTGTGTTATGGACCTCTTCCATGTTGCATGTTGAAAGAATATTCAAAGAGAACTCAATCAAAACTTAAGAGAGTCCTACAACACTACATGTCCAGCAGGTTCTGGCACAAAATACATTTACATGCACCTAATAATCCAATCATAATTGGATTTCTGCAGTTATCTGATTCAATCTATTCAAATGGTCATCTAAACAGAATTCTCTGGTTGCTTGATTTAAGCTCAGTAATCAGGTTTCTCTGTGCTTGTATACCCTTACTCTGATTTCTTTCGAATTTCTCAGTCTGCAGCTATGCAAAAACAGACCATGATACTGGTAAAAGAATGCAGTGTTTAACCACAAGATGGCAACAAAACACTTTTGGAGTGACACTGAAACCAACCGCATGCTTGATGAAATGAAGGATCCAAATATACCTCATGTTCTGAATGATACATGTTTTTATTTTACACCAAAGTTGCTGTATTAAGATGAGTTCTATGTTAAATTCACATCACATCTTCGTGTGTGAGTATACTGGCCGGCGGCAAAGCAAAAATGTAGACATCAGAAATCAATTTCCAATGCTGACTAATAAATTCATGCTATGGCACCTTTAAAAAACATACTACAGCAAGCAAGAGCTTAGTAACAGTAACAAAGTAACAGTTCATGATCTATATTTATTGCTAGCTCTCAACAGACAGCTCATTGTCTAACATGAGCCTCTGCCCTTGAATGTCTGTTCAGGTAAAGGAGAGACTGAAGGTCAGCACTAAATTCTTACATCATTGGAAAATTGGCTTTAGCGTATTCTTGCCTAAAGCGAATAAAGAAGAGATAAAAAGCGAGAGCCGGTGGATGGAGGACAAAGAATAGAAGGCTTGCTTCAGATCACTGAGATGAGAGAGATGGAGTGATATGTAATGGAATGATTCTGTGTAAGTGGGTTATAATAATGAAAGGGAGAGCGAGAGAGAGAGAGAGAGAGATAGAAGGGCCAACATGAAATATGAATGCAGTTCAATATAAATCCAAGCATATAGTTCTAAAGTGCTCCTCTGTCCTTGATCTTGGTGAGCAAAGGGGAGTTTTGTGAGGTGATTTATCATGATAACAGTAACATACTGACATATTTCCCATCCCAAGTGGAATAAATGACTTCAGTCAACTGAAAGAAATTCTGTCATCATTTGCGAGTTCTGCTGGTGACAACACTGCACTGTGCAATGCTGTTTATGCTGATATAATAATGATAATATGATCCTTAAGTAATTGCTATTGCTGTGTAAATCAGTAGTGCAATACACAACACCCTGGAACAAATCGATGAAGCACAGCTGAAGTGAAACTACAACATCCCTGCTCTTTGAATTCATTATTCATCAGAAGCTTACAAGATTGATTAGGAAGAGGTTGAGTAAGGGGCCAAGGAAACGCACACACCAGGGTAATTATACTTTCAGCTATGGTCAAATCTAGCAGTGAAGGGAGAATAAAGGACAGCACACGCGGTGGCCAAATCCCGCTGTGATGGGGTGCTGAAGCGCTGGCAGGCGTGCAGGCTGAAGGCCTGTGTGTAAATCCTCACTGCTCTGATGCCCAGCCTGGGAGCACACTGCCATACCTCACACTGACTGGACAAGTGCACCGGCCCCAGACAGCCAGAGAAAATTTACGACTGTGGTAGCCCCAGTGGGGAAATGTGGCCATACTAACTGGATTACATGCTGGTTGTGAGATAATTGTGAGAGTTGGGTTGGTTGGTATATAGGGTCAGTCAAAAATATGGAGACACAGACGGTTTTTTTGTGAATTACTTTTCGGTTTTTTGGTGAATTACTCAGACCAGAATTGGACTTCTCAAAATGAATTGTCCAATCATCTAGTGCGCATCATAAAAGCCGTTTCTCATTCATGCTTTAGCATGACCATACAAGTGATTTTGCACCACTGTGTGCTGTGTGCTTTAGATGATCATTTATGTTAAACATGCTGATCAAAATGCATTAGACCTGTTTTCTGTTGAATAGTTCAACCCCCCCAAAACATCTAGGCATCTAGGCTTTGCATTAGTCATTACACTCCAAAATGCTGCACCAGCTGTCATGAGCTGTATAGTATATTCTATCCATTTCTGTTGGACTTTTTGGTCTAACGTCTTCTGAACTGATGAATACGCCTTTAGGTGAATCAGAGGAGAAGTGTGAGAAGCTTTAGCTATGTATTTCTCTACCCTGGTCCTGTAGGCACCCTGCCCTGCACATCTTAGTGGATTCGCTGCTTTAACACACCCCCTGCAACTCTGACAAAGCTTGTTAATGACCTGGTAGGTCAAATCAGGTGTGTTGGGAGCAGGGAAAGCACTTCCAGGACCAGGGCTGAGAAACACTGCTTTAGATCAACCAGTGATAGACCAGTTCTCCAACATAGCTCAGAGGTACATGTCATGAACCTTCAATTGGCAAGCATATACAGACAGAGAACAACAGTGAAGAAGAGGAGAAAGGACGTGTGGTGGAAAGGTAAGGAGGCAAAATAGAGAAAGAGGTCAAAGAGGCCAAGGACATGGACACGTTCCACATGAAATCAGGGCCACAATTGTGCAGCATGTTAGTGGACCATGTTAGTAATCATTATAATGTTCAAGGCTGGTTGAAGGGTGCCACTGAATGTTGGGAAAACAACTTCAAACATACTCAGACATACACGAGACATACACGACTGCCATGGATGCAGCATAGGCACCTGCAGAGGCCGGATAAGGCATTCCGAAAGAGTCTTTCCACGCTGCACTGCAAGAGAAGGTATCTGTTGTGATGTGGATGAGAGTCTGTGGACCGGCAGACAGGAATGTCAGAAGGCAAACTGTAATTCCCCACACAGTGCTGCATGTACAGTCCTGGGTGTTTCCTATGGAGTAATATGTACTTTGGTTCTGTTTAAATGTCTATGTGCCTCACAGTAAATGTGCAGCCTTGTGCATCTGCAGTCATTGTGACAACGTGACAATCATACTGACAATGTGGCGGTGCATTTAACTGTCTTGTTCATAATCAATGGCACAAGGGCTTGCTGTTATAGTATGTACTGACATGTTCACTGACAAAAATACTTACTTTTGGGACACAAACTAGAAAGATGAATAGATAGATAGATAGATAGATAGATAGATAGATAGATAGATAGATAGATAGATAGATAGATAGATAGTCAACAGAGAGACAGATAAAAGTGTATAAATACAATATAGATAGAAAGATAAATAGACAGACATATTACTCTATAAATACAAAATATGGATAGATAGATAGATAGATAGATAGATAGATAGATAGATAGACAGCAGAGAGACATAGAAAGGTAGGCAGAGAGACAGATAAGAGTGTATAAATACAATATAGATAGATAGATAGATAGATAGATAGATAGATAGATAGACAACAGAGAGACAGATAAAAGTGTATAAATACAAAATAGATAGATAGATAGATAGATAGATAGATAGATAGATAGATAGATAGATAGATAGACAGACAACAGAGAGACGGATAACAGTGTATAAATACAATATAGATAGATAGATAAATCGATAGATAGACAGATATATTACTCTATAAATACAAAATATAGATAGATAGATAGATAGATAGATAGATAGATAAATAGATAGATAGATAGATAGATAGATAGATAGATAGATAGATAGACAGCAGAGAGACAGATAGAAAGGTAGGCAGAGAGACAGGTAAGAGTGTATAAATACAATATAGATAGATAGATAGATAGATAGATAGACAGACATATTACTCTATAAATACAATATACAGTTCATATTAATGTTGAGTTCACCACTCATCTGAAAAGCAATGGACGAGGTGCACAGAAGCAATATAGATGCTACGTAGGATACTCAATTAAGGGTTCAGGGTTAATAGTACTGGTTAATAGTACTGCGGTCATAATAGTACTGGAAACTACCAACATGTTTGTGCATATGAGCCCTGGAACTCTGCTTTGCTGAATTATTATACTTATATCGTACTTATGAGAATGACTTTTATGCTTAGTTATAATTAGGGCCCTCTACCAGCCCTCAGACACGTACACACACACACACACACACACACACACACACACACACACACACACACACACACACACAGAGCACTAACACACCTCATTAGGGATGAAGCCTATAAATATTGCAGGGTGTCAGGGGACTCTGATGAAGCAAACACCATGTCCGTCATTTAAACGATCAGAAATGTGAACTGGCACAAAAGCAATCACCACCCTTTCAGCTAATGACCATCTGCTATATATAAAACCGTTATACAAACAAACAGCCCATAAACAAACATCTATAAACAAAGTACTTACACTTCATTATCTCACAGTCTCTATCAAGTGACATCAACACCAATTACAACTACAGACTGACTGCATGTACGTACACACACACACACACATACACACGTACACACATATACATGTACATATATACACAAACACACACACGTACGTACACACACACACACACACAAACACATGTATGTACACACACATGTACGTACATACATACACACATATGTACACACAAACGTACACACAAACGTAAACACACACACACACACACACAGACACACATACACACACACATACATGTACACACACATACAAGTACATATATACACAAACACACACATACATGTACTTACATACACACAAACACGTACATACATACACACACACATACATGTACACACATACACTCACAGACAAGTACACACACACACACACACACAAGTATTTACACACACACACATATATGTACGTACATACACACATACATGTACCTACATACACACACACACACACGTACGCATGTGCATACACACACACACAAGTATGTACATACACACTCACACATGTACATACATACATACACACGTACGTACACACATAAACACACACATATGTACACCCCCCCCCCCACACACACACACACTCCTCTCCCTGAATGAACTGATTGGGTTACTACTGTAATGTTGTTGTATCAATCTGTATTTGTAAGACAGGTTGTGTATAAACATTATAGTCCTACAACACACACACAGTTCAGTCTGAATTCTGAATTACCCTGAATTACTGAGTGTTCAGCTCAACACGCTCACACTCTCCAGCATCAACATGTGAGTCCTCCACACAAACACACACAGCAGAGCAAGAACAGAGACTTTAACACCACCAACTGAACCAAACAGCCCACATACACACTGTAACTACTGTAACACAGAGACGTCCTCACACCTCCGACACTCACGAATGCTCTCTTTACTTTTCTCTTCTCTCTCTCCCCCAACCCCCTTGTTCTCCCAAAGCCTTGTTCTTTTAGTATCTCTCTCCATCTCTTTCTCTTTCCCCTTCATCTTTCCCTCGCTCTGCTCCCCCACCCTCTTACTCCCTACCACCTGGATCTTAGGAATCTCTCTCTTTTTTTTTTTTTTTTTTTTTTTTTTTTTTTCTCACTCCATCTTTCTCTCTTTTCTTTTGTTGATAAATCGCTCAATCTCCCTCTCTCTGTCTCTCTCCCATTGAGCTCTCACAAACTAAGAATAGATAGATAGATAGATAGATAGATAGATAGATAGATACATAGACAGATAGATAGATGTCTCTCTATCTCTTTCTCACTCTCTTTCTCCCCCTTGATCTTTCTCTGTCTCGTTCTCACCACCCCCCACCCCCTTGATCACCCCCACTCACTCTGTCTCTCTCTTTCTGCACTGACCTCAGCTAGAGGAATTCAACACCACCTCGACAGCTCGAAGAGTTATTTTCAGCTTTTTAGAGAGAGACAGGAAGATGGGGAGAGAGAGATAGGAAGAGGGCAAGTATAAGAGAGAAGGAGAGAGAGATCGTGATCTGAGTTCATCTTTGAACCTCAAGCAGAGCTCATATTTGAACCTGTGTCAGTATCAGGAGGGAGAGAGCAGTGTGAAGTTGCAGGTCACACTTGGGGGTCGATCTGAGGCTAACGCTCTGATCAGAGAGAACTCTGTTCAGGACACGACCAAGAGGTTAAAGCTGCTAATGAGCAAACTGCCTGCAGTTTAACTCCAAAACTCTGCATATTGATCACATATGCTCCCATTTGCTTAAATCAAAGGAACTGCCGTGTCAGAGTTCATGTGACATAGACATTGATGTACAGATAGTTTCAGTCAACTGGAAATACACTCATCAAACAATAGCTGTACCCGGAAGCACGTGTGGGATTGCAGTGCTTTTGGGAAGGAAGATAAAGGTTACCAGGAACAATAAATGATGATACATTTAGACTGATATGATCAATATTTATTGAGCTACACATACAGAAGTAGTGTCTCTCAGTATGGAGGTGGAGTCACATCAGATCTTCTGGACATTTGATGGGTGACAACAAACCGTTCATCTTGGCGCTGACCCTGGTGTCTTCATACAAGGATTCATAGGTTGACAAAAGTGGGACTGAAGATGACCTGCTGCCATTCTGAATCAATTCACGAGAGTCTACCATGACAGTCTTTGGTGACGTTGGCGTGGTGTTAAGGGCAGTGGTCTTAGCGGTCTGCGTGCATGTAACCTTGTGTTGTACGAGTTGTGCCAGTCAGGTACAGTGATACGGATCGTCCTTGCTTACGTCACATGCATGGCCGAGTGTGAAACTTGAATCATTTGCATGTCTCACAATTTCAAACCTACGCACCAAGTTTCATTCCTGTCGGTTGATTCCCTTTTTTTTGATGATGATGAGTGTACAATATATGAATATCAGGTTATTGACAATGGTTATTGTGATGTAACTGTTTTATTGCTAAAGGCACCTAATAAAACCAATGTGATTTTAGCCCAATAGGGTGGTTGAACACTGATGAGTGACCTCACAAGGGGTTAAAATGTACCGGGCACCCTTCAAAAATAGCATGATTACAAATATTTACGTGTGCAATATTGTTTCCCTCAAAATAAACCTGCTTTGTCTTGATGTGTTATTCCAACCCAAAAAGGAAAACACTGAGAAAAGCTGGGAGTCTCGGAACGTCTGACAGGCTGCATAATTTATCAAGGAGAGCAGAGGCTTCTATGATCTGACACAGAAATTAATCTTATGGTATATTTTTATTCTATATATTTTTAAGAGCTTGCCTGCAGGAAAGGTTGGCACGCACACGAATTCCCAACTGCAAGTCACAAATCACTGGGGGCCTGACATCATCCAAACCCAAGCCATAACATTAAATTGTGTTGTGATGTAACAGTAGTAGTAACAGATGCGTAGTTGAGGAAAGGGAGAAAAGGTTTCCAAGATCCTGCACTGAAAACATGGATGTAATGTGAACGGAATTAGGCAGCACTGATAAAGACAAAGCATTAAACGTACTGGTTTGTTTTATTCATTAAATGGGTTCAAATGTTAAGGAAATGCCAGCAGCTATCCAAGCATCCTCGCTGCCACCTCTTATGCCATAGTTTCATCAAGCTCTGCTGCCAAACTTTGCTGCGCTGCTTCTATTTTCACAGTCTTTGGTGGGCTTGGTCCTCTCTGCTGTCTATCTTTGAGGTTACCATTCCTCTCCGGTCCACTGGGGGGGCACTACCCCACCTCTAACACCAGTGTGGCATTGGTGTAGAGTAAGAACACACAGAAAACATTGCATACATGGGGAAATGCTTTTTATAACATAGCAGTTTTAGAATATCCACTAGTCCCATCAACACACATAATACAGGCCTCTTAGCTACACATGCCGCCAGTGCTTTCCCCTGGGCTGTGTGTTCTCCATCCATGTGCGCTGAAGAGACTTAGCTGTGTGTTCTCCTACCCAGGTGCAGTGGATCTCCTTGCATGCTACTCATGTGCGCTGAAGAGCAGATGGTTGCCGGTACAGTGCACATGGCATCTCAGCCCCTTCAACACTGCCTCCTCAAAGTCTGGATATCTCCGCCACCACTAGGTCATTTCTAACCCCACACTTTACGGTAGACACCCAGACCAGCTACTTATCCACAGCCCAGCACAGACTGTCACACATGTGCACACACAATCCAAATGATCCACAACAGCATAAACAATAACAAATATCGCCCTCACCATGTGCACAGTGCTTTCTGAGAGCCTCTGCATGTGGCTGTTCCGCATGGCCATGCCTCCTGCACCCCAATGGCAGCGTGTGCCAGTGGAAGGATGCTACCATACATTTAACATAGCACATGTAAGTATATATTATACCCCCTTTCCACAAGTTAAAACAGCTCCCTGGGGTCTTAATGAAATGTCTGTGACATGCTTCGGCCAAAATGCTGCAAGGATCAAGCACCACAGCTCCTTTCTTACCCTGTCCAAATAGCCCTGTTAAGAACGACCGGTTTGAGGGCTTGTTCCCTTGAATGATAATGATCAACTGCTCACCCCGCCCCCCTCTTCCACACAGCATGCCAACATCAGTATGCAAATTCACCACAAACAAGGGGGTGCCCCCACAAAAACCAGACCACAATTCCTCTACATTTACAGCATTTGGCAGACACTCTTATCCAACACGATTTACAATCTGGTCATTTCTTACACAGATAGCAGAAGGTAGCATTAGGGGTCTTGCCCAGGGACTCTTATTGGTATAGTGTAGGCTGGTAGGGTAGCCCAGGTAGGGGATCGATCCCCAGTCTACAGTGTGGGAGGTGGAGATACCACCCATTACGCTATACCAACCACTACACTTCACGTTCTTTTATTGTCCAGGTTACAATCGAGAAAGAAATCATTGCTGTCCCATAAATAATAAAGTAAAAAACACCACAAACATACATGTAGACAGCGTATTGGCTGCTAGATTGTGTCAGCACTGCCCCCATATTGATCCAGGCAGCCTTTCATAACTCTTATAAGACTGCACTGGTGAACAAAAGATGCCTTAGTTGTGTTCAGCTTTGGGCTGTACAAACTGTCACACAGTCTAAAAGGAAAATCTCTGAGATTGACCTTCCACAGGTAAGACAATGTGCAGTTGTTTTTGCTTATGTTTGGCCATTATAACATTGAGAGCTAACCAGTTGGCCACGAGAGTCAGATGTTACGATCCTGAGGGTTTGTGGTGTTTTGTACTGTGCTCTTTCTCTCATTCATCCCTCGTCTACAAGGATTAGTGCCTGGAGGACTGTGATTGGGTACAGCAGGGAGCGCTCCAGCTAATAAAGGGGCAGAGATGACTGCAGAGGGAGGCTGTTCCAGTGGTTGAACCTATGCCATCAGCCTCCCACTGGCCAGACCAAAGCTCCAAACTCTCTGCTTGTTAGCTAATGTGTTAGCCTGTGTGTGTTAGTTGCTTAATGTTATTGTAAAACTTGCCTCTTGTAAGGGGGGTGAGTGCCCTGTTTTCTTTCATATGCACTACATTTGTCCTTGTTTTGTGGCAGGGAGGTAGGCTGACAATTGTCTTAGTTGAATTTATAGTCTTAGTTGAATGTAATGTTTTTGTTTGTAGTTTGTTTTGGGCCTAAGCTCACCATCTGAAGCCGTGCTCTACTCATCCGTAAGACCCACTAATGTACTTAACCAGTTTAAGGCTAGATTCATTAGCCACACTCTCCTCATCCGTAAGACCCACTTATGTACTTGACCGGTTTAAGGCTAGATTCATTAGCCACACTCTCCTCATCCGTAAGACCCACTAATGTACTTGACCGGTTTAAGGCTAGATTCATTAGCCATACACTCCTCATCCGTAAGACCCACTAATGTACTTTAAGGCTAGATATATTAACCATACTCTCCTTGTCTGTTATCCATAACACATGCTTATGGACTTGACCAGTTTAAGGTTAGATTCATTAGTTGTACACGTTTGTTCACTCTCTCTCAACTCCCTTTTTATAGCTTAACTAAGCTAACAGAAATAAATACTGACTATTTGCCAACTTATCTTCTCAGTTTGTGTTTTGGTCTGGCAGTTGGGTCGGTATTGGCGTTTATGTACGGCCTGTTACCCCTAGACGTTTGAGGCTGTAACACTGGCTATTATTAGCTTAAATTAGTGATAATGTTTGCTAGCTATGACAGCTAAGAAGTCATCTAAAGTAAATCACTCATTGAGATCATCATCCATATTGGCATTTTTGACACCACATGACATTATGAATCTGACAGTAGTTAGCAGGCTAACTAACTAACAAGGAGAAAGAGCTGTGGGAACAGTGGGAAGACCCTTAAGAAGGGATTTTTTTTCCCTCCAGTGAGTCTGAAACCTGAGAACTTTGACAGAACAGGTCAAACTGGCAGTAATTACATGGAGATTTAAATTAACTGGAGTGTTTTTCTTTACAAGTAGTTTCTGCACGAAGCCTCCACATCAACATGCTTAATTGGAACAGTTTGAGGGGACCCTTCAGCCATACTAACTTACATTACATTCATGGCTTGTTGTTCTTTGGACAACGTTGACAAGTGCACCATCCTACCTACCATCCTACATACCTGGAGCACTGCCGTCATGAGGCATTAGACTGGTTTAAAACTGTCATAGTGTGTCCCAGCCACATTAAACCCCAAATTCCTCACAGTTGTCTCATGATGTTCTCACCAGAAGATGACATTTGACCCTGCTAGTCTAGCATTCAAGAAACTTTTGGTTCTTTAGATCACTGATATTGAATGCCCTAGTTCAGTGAATGGACCATAAGGAAAACTGAACATTAAGCTACAGCAAGAAGTATACGAAGTATTGCCAAAGACATTTGAGTTCTCCTTTTCAGACAGCTCGCATTCTCTAACTCTATTTCAACATCTTTATTTGAGCATTTGAATTTAATAAAGAACACAGGCTGTACTTTAGTGAAGGTGTGGTCTCCAATTTACTCATGCACTGCAATGGCTTTTAATAGTTTTGACCGGGGTTAAAAAACCAAAAGCAAACATGTTCAAGCACAACGGTCCAAGAGTGGCTAATTACATGTAGTAATTGTTTTCCTGGAAGTGAGCTCATGTCCTAACTGGATGAAGGCCATTGTGTTGGAAGGGAAGGTTTGAATGTTGCTGGGTTTCAGTGTATGGTGGCAGATTAGGGGAAGGAGAAGGTGTGGATGGAGGGGAAGCTGATATTGTTTACAGCGAGCTCCTGTCAGAAAGAGCCACCTTTCTTTCCTCAGCCTAATATAAGAGCCAGTCAGAAAAACAATAACAGTGTGTCAGTGAGGTTTACCAGCAGCTGCTGAAAAGCTAGAACACCCTCAGCAGCTTTTTAAAGTTATGTCTTGTCCTTAACCGGCAAGGGAAGAGTTTTTATTCCTGATTTTCATTGGCCACTCAAGAACTCAATATCAGCTAGTCACTCTGCAACATGGGGCTCCATCTAACTTGACTAACGTATGAGCACTTTTTATATATGTAGCAGCTCAAAACATTTTTTCTGCACTCAGCCTCATTTACCATAGGGGCACTTTGTAGTTCTACAAATATCCCTCTGGTTCTCTGTATACTTCATTACCATGTTCTTCAAAGGTCAGGACCCCCACAAGACCACCACAGAGCAGGTATTATGTGGGTGGTGGATCATTCTGAGCACTGCAGTGACACTGATGTGGTGGTGGTGGTGTGTTAGTGTGGACACTCCTACCTTGCTGGTCCACCTTGTAGATGTACAGTCAGAGACGCTCATCATGCTGAGCTCATCTACTGCTGCACAGTTTGTGTTGTCTATCCTCTAACCCTTCATCGGTGGTCACAGGACGCTGCCCACAGGACGCTGTTGGCTGAATAGTTGTGGCTGGTGGACTATTCTCAGTCCAGCAGAGACACCGAGGTGTTTAAACACTCCAGCACTACACCACCGCCATGTCAATATCATCACAGTGCTGAGAATGATCCACCCCTACGTAACACCTGCTCTGTGGTGGTCCTGTGGGGGTCCTGACTTATGAAGAACAAGGTCAAGAGGGGCTAGAAAAGCATGGCGGGAAACAGATGAACTACGGTCTGTAACTGTAGAACTACAGAGTGCTCCTATGAAGTAAGTACAGCTGATAAAATGGACAATGAGTGTAGATGCAAGGAGGTGTACCTAATAAAGAGTATGGTGAGAGTATATATTTAATGAATATGAGCAAAAACTACATGAGAAGAAGCTCCTCTACTTTACATTCTCATTTACAGTCGTTTACAGAGGGGATTTGCAGAAGACCAGCATATCTAAGATTGCATGTTGGAACATAAGCAGACTATAAAGAAACCAGTGCTTTGAAAACACTTATAAAATAAAATATGATACAAAATAAACAGGTTACCAGAGTTAATCTTTCAAATCGTGGCTCATATGTGCCGTCGTCTTTCTCTTCATTAGGATCTATCCAGCTGCATTTTGTACCAGTCATAAAGCACATATTGTTTTCCTGAGAAGCTCACTGAAAACTTGAAAAAGCATTACAGTCATCAGTTCTGCTTATAACAAAACATCGTTCTCCAAAAATCCCATGTATCTCCATTTTTCGTAATTTGAGGTTTTCCTGTGTAATTTGAGCACAGCTGCTACCCTCTGTATTATGTGCAATTTCATGATGAAGGGAACAATATAAATGCTCCAGAGCTGCTTGAAATAAAATCTCTGTACGTTGACTTATTTTAAAAGGTTTGGACCCCTCATGTAAAGTTCCTATTTTAGACATACTTGGTTACATATACTATCTCATCTTTTAACCCACTTAATCCTACTAGTATGGGGGAGTGCTGGAGCCCACCCCAGCTCTCAAAGGGCAGAAGGCAGGATACACCCTGGACAGGCCATCACAGGGCAGACGCAGACAAAACATACACATCCACACACATGCACTCACACCTAGGGGGCAATTTAGCTGCTTCGATTCACCTGACTACATGTCTTTAGACTGTGGGAGAAAACCAGAGCATCCTGAGGAAACCCAGACAGACACTGGGGGAACATGCAAACTCCACACAGAAAGGACCCCGGACGTCCCGCCTTGGAATTGAACCCAGGCCCTTCTCAACACTCTGCTGTAACTTTAGTAATGTAATTTAAGTGGGATAATAACCCCAATATAGTCAACAAGGCATAACTACAGAACAATGAGATAGAGCACAGCCAACTCTTTATGACTGGTGGTCTTCCAGTGTTGGGTTGTAGAGTTTTTGCCACAACTGTTTAAACCGTAGAAGTTGCAGTTATCACCACCAGTAACAAAAGACTGTTGTAGTTATATTTCAGTTTAATGTTCACTATTGCTTACTAACCCTTCAAAAAATGCAGCAAAATTCCAGTTTGTATGTAGTATGTTTTATTTAATGAAAAAAAATCCTTTATATTTTTGCCATGATTCTGTTCTTTGACTTTGAAACACAAATAAAAGACTCAGCCATGACAATACAGATTTCAGATTTCAAAAGTAAAGATTTAAGAGACTAAATATGTTGTTATTATGTAATTACATGATTATATATTGTTAGGGCTGGGAAAATAACTTGATTCAAAGAATGAATCAATAAGCAACAAATCAATAAACAGTCCTTCTCAAAAGGACTGAAATGACTTTTATCTACATTAGCAGTCAAAAGCTTAGACACAGCCAACTAACTTAACAACTTAACGACTTAGACTTAAAAGTTCCAACAGATGAGATGTCTGACACAAATATCCTGATATACCACATATACTCTTGATGTATCACAGTATTATATTTCTGCTATATCTCCACCTCTAAAGTACACTCATCTTCACAAGAATAGTTGCATCCAGAAGGAATTAACCGACAGGAATGATGAGTAATGATGAGACATGGTGAGTAGATTTGACATTGTGAGACATGCAAATAATTTCACGCTTTTAAGTTTCACGCTCGGCCGCGGATGTGACATAAGCAAGAATGTGCCTGACCCACCAACCTAAGTGTGGACATTCAGTGAGCAGTGATGCCCTCCATGAGTCATCCTGTTAGTGCCAGCACTATAGGCAGATGACTGCACAATGCAGGACATGCATGCAGACTGTTACAACAACTGCCCTTAACACCACGTGAACATCCCCAAAGACTGCAATGGTGTCATGCCAAACTGTCATGGAGTGGCTCAGAATGGCAATGAGTCATCCTCAGTGACGAGTCCCGCTTTTGTCTTGGTGGAGACGACCAACAAATCAGTGTGTGGAGGCACCGTAGTCAACGCTGGGATGAACAGTTTGTTGTCACACATCCAGAAGGCCTGGTGTCACTCCACCTCCACCCCTACCACAAAATCTGCAGGAACTGTGTGAAAAAATTCAAGCTGCATGGGATGGATTATCACAGGACACCATTAGGAACCTCTACAGCTCCATTCTGTGTATATAATTACTCAATTTATCATTAAAATAATTACTGGATTACTGAATGACTTATACATGTAATCGATAGTGACAGCACTGTATGCAGTTATAAAATTACTGGAGTGAATTTTGTGCCAAAATGTAACTTCTCTGAGTTAGTTCTATTACTTGGTTGGTCCGATTAGAAGTTTGTTCAACTCGTCTACATTCAGTTTCATGGGGAAACTGTAGCAGATCCAGACACTGAGACTAGCGGAAAGGCAGATAATAGACTGCTAAATTCATGGAGGCGACCCAGCAGTGCAGTGGCGTATAGCGCCCTAAAAGACTTTGTTGTTTGATGTGGCGCTCAGATTAAAGGAAGATTAAAGCCTGCCCTTGGCATCCACTGTCTGGGTCTTCGTTTGTGCATCTCATCTGCAGTGACAGTTGGCCTAAGACAAAGAAAAATGTGAGAGAAAAAGGCAGGCACATTCAAATGAATCTCCAGCCCAGATGATGCCTGACTGGGCACAGGAGACCAGTGCTCTTTCTCTCTTTGCATTCTCCAATCCTGGTTCATTATTATCCCACATGGCTCATCACTACTGCTCACACAGTCTCTGCAGATATGAGCAATTCTTTGCAGTCAGAATATGGTTTCATAGAATTCACATAGCCAAGCTCTGCCTCTTTTTCTTCATCGCAGCTGTTGCAATGCTGGACAAACTTTAGAGAAATCCTGAGTTTATGTTGGAGTTTTAATCCCTGCATAAAGTCAGCTAATTTCTTTACCTATACTATTCCACTAGGTAGGTTAGTTCTCCCCTAGTCTCAATCTCAGACTCTCTACCCACATGTAGATAAAGAGTCTGATATCTGTAGTGTGTTAACCTGACCACGCTGTCAGGGTTCTGCCAGTTGAAGATGATAGATACTTTATTGATCCCAGAGGGAAATTCTAGAATTCCGCATTTAACCCATCCGTGAAGTGAAACACCCACATACGCTAGTGAATACACACACTAGGGGGCGGTGAGCACACTTGCCCGGAGCGGTGGGCAGCCCTATCCACAGCGCCCGGGGAGCAGTTGGGGGTTCGGTGCCTTGCTCAAGGGCACCTCAGTCATTACTGTCAGTTCAGGGAATCGAACCGGCAACCCTCCGGTCACAAGGCTGGTTCCCTAACTTCCAGCCCCAATGAATTCTGATTGGCTAGCCATACTTCACCATATATGCACTTTCATGTGTTGTTCTGCACTGAACCAATGTTTTATTGTTCTAGCCTAAAGAACAGTAGTCTCAGCCACATTATATACATCCATGTTTCCTGAGGGTCTGTTTATGTCATGACTCTGTTTTCAAGTTTGCCTCCTTCTATATGTCATGCCAAATATCTGGCTTGTGATAGGTTGTTTTGCTTGTCAGGCGAATTTCCTTTTCCTGCAATAGTAGGCAGTTCCTGTCCACTTTAAGAGGCAAATGCTACCAGATTCTCCGTAGAATTTAACACTCAATTTAACACTGCTGGGGGGTAAAGTCTAGCATATGATGACTGTGGGATCGCTGGGGCTCAAACTGGGGATCTTTCAAGCGAAAGGGCTCAGACAGTTGTTCCACTCTATAGGCCTTTAACAATTGCGCTCTTAAAAAAGGTGCCACAAGGGGTTCTTTGATAGGCCTTATCCACCAACATGAAATGGGGTTTTGTGCACCTAATTTTGAACCGTTCGGTGCATTTCCACCAAAAACAAATAGGCTCGGAACCTTCAGGAAAGTTTGTTCCCAGCTGGAACCAAAGAATAGTAGGTTCTGCAGTACAAACTGTGACGACATCCGTGGGTGTGTCAGTTGTTGAGGAAAAAGAAGGCAACAATGGCGACACCCGGTGGTATGCTGAAAAACCTCTTCTGTGTGTTCTTATCACCAGACATTGATCTGTGCTCACTCTGGGCTTGTTTGTACTGTTTACTACTGCTGTGCAGCACCCTCTGTTGATGTTGATGTCATATCCTTTGACGTTCCTTGGTTCCAATAAAAGCTGGTGTAATCGCAGTCTGGTTCCCTGAATAGCACCAAGGTTCTACGAAGCCTGGACAAAATCAGTTCAACCAGGGTTCTGTTGGTCAAAATCGCTTTGTTACCTTCTGCCTCTCCCTTTTAGTTATGCTGTAATAGCCAGGCCTGCCAGAGTCACTGCTGCACTCTGTTAACACTATATAGTGTGTTCTGATCTTCTGTCAGAGCTAACAGTCTGTCTGTTCTCTTTTTCTGAGTTGAACTGCTGCCCATCCTGTGCGGACTGATGCTGTTGCTACATCTGCTTTGACTGGGTGCCACTGCTTGCCTTCAACTACCACGGGGCCCCTGGCTGTCCTACACTGTGGAAGCTTGGCCTGCATCCTGCTGACCCATCCGATGACCCAGCTATTTAATTACAGACTAATTAGATATTTATTTCTCTACCTTACAAAACACTGAACGCTCCTTTCCTTTGCTTGTCTTGTTATCTGGTGTTGACGCGAGGAGGATGGGTTCCCCTTTTGAGTCTTGGTTCCTCTCGAGGTTTCTTCCTTTTGAACTGAGGGAGTTTTTCCTTGCTTCTGTCACCCTTGACTTGCTCACTGGTGGCTTGGACACCAGATACTTTGTAAAGCTTTGCAAAGGTTTAAAGAACCTTCACATGATGTAAAGGTTCCTCATCAATTCAAGTGTTCCCTCGTAGAACCCTTAAATTACGTAGATGTTCTTTAACCTTAAAAAAGTCCTTTGCACACATGTATCATATGCCAAAATGGTTCCCCAAAGAACCTTTTTGGGAATCAAAAGTACTTGTTCTTTGGCATCTGGTGCACTGAGCTGGACAAAGTCACTTCAGCTAATCAACACTAAGCAACATCAAATCTGAAATCTGAACACCATGTTGTGTGCTACAGCGTGTGGTTAAGTTGAAGGTTTCTTTTGTCAACATTGCGTGTCAAACCTTACAGCTGTTATGAAAGAATGTATGTGTGCTGGCCGATTATGGATCAGGTCAATTAGCAGGCATAGAAAAATAACTGCCAGTCATAAAACAAAAGAACAAACATGCTGAAGTCCAGTGTTTACTTAGCTGGACAAATAAAGGGCTCTGTTTTTCATTCACATCCTAAAATCAGCCAGCAGCTCATCTGTCATGTCAGAATGGATGTGCGGCCCAGCAAACGTTTCCTCTTCTCTCTCAGCGGGGTAATGATAACGAGAGCGTGCTCTGATACAGCCGCTGTTGTTTCCTGCAGTAAACAGTGTTGGGGTAGTTACTCAAAAAGAGATATCCTTTACTATGAGACCGGACTGTTCCTTTTTCAGTTGGCATATATATTAATATATTTTTTTTAATTATTTATTTATTTTATGGCCGCTGTTCTAGCTCGGTTTCAGCATGGCTCAGCTCAGCCTCTCCCTGGGGAATAGAGCTATAGAGTTATTGAGTTGATTTATGTTCCACAAGACACATAGCTCAAAACTCTGGAAATCTCATTGATAAAAAGCTAATAACATCAGCATCTCTCTCTCGCTCTCTCTCTCTCTCTCACACACACAC
>CM067474.1:59843335-59859591 GCA_034552555.1 Semaprochilodus insignis
GTGTGCGTGTGTAGAAGTGGGTTGTTCTCCGTGACGTCACCCACTCCGCTATCGCTGGAGCGCACATTCCAGCATTCCATCCGGAGAACAGCAGCGCGAGAGACACAAGACGGACAAGAAGAGCAAAGAACAAACAGAAAAAGAAAAAGGGGAAAAGAAGAAAAGTCCACCGCTCAGGTGAAGTTCACGCGGAACGCTCTCGTGCTGGATTACAACTCTCTCCACCAGTGTCGATCACCTACACTGTTTGACTGGTCGTTCCACCAGCCTCTCTGCGCACTAGCATGGGCGCGCGTCGCCGCAGCTCCACGGACCCCCGTCCGCATCTACATATGAGCCCATTTTAACGCCTCGCGCGCCTTCTGATACCGAGTGGCCACTTCTTGTTCATCCATCGACCCGTCCATCCATCCTCTGGAGCCCCTGCGGGATGATGCGCGCAGCATGGACGTAGCGCACTTCAATGCCACGCGCGATAGCGGCGGTGGAGGCGGTGTCGGGGGCGGCACCAACTCCACGCGGCCGTGGCCGCACGCGGACGTGGCGGCGGCCTTCATCATCCTCGTGGTCTCGCTTCTCATCCTCTTGACCATCGTCGGGAACGCGCTGGTGATCGTGGCCGTGCTGACGAGCCGCGCGCTTCGCGCCCCGCAGAACCTCTTCCTCGTGTCGCTGGCGTGTGCCGACGTGCTCGTGGCAGCGCTTGTGATCCCCTTCTCGCTAGCCAACGAGGTGATGGGCTACTGGTACTTCGGCAGCGCGTGGTGCGCACTTTACCTTGCGCTGGACGTCCTCTTCTGCACGTCGTCCATCGTGCACCTGTGCGCCATCAGCCTGGACCGCTACTGGTCGGTAACGCGCGCCGTGCGTTACAACCTGAAGCGCACGCCGTCGCGCGTGCGCTGCGCCATCGCCGCCGTGTGGCTCGTGTCAGCCGTCATCTCCTTCCCGCCGATCGTGGTCACGCGCCACGGCGAGGGCGAGTGCCTTTTGAACGACGAGCCTTGGTACATCCTTTCCTCCGCGCTCGTGTCCTTCTTCGCGCCCGGACTCATCATGGTCACCGTCTACTGCAAAATCTATCGCGTGGCCAAGCAGCGCTCGGCCACGGTGTGCGCGGCGCAGAACGGGACCATAGCGGCCGCGGTAGCCAAGGCGACGGCGGCGGCGGCGATGCGCGCGGACGGGTGCGCTGCGCGCCGCCGCGCCGCCGACACGGAGAGCGCGAGCAGCCACAGCTCCGGAAGCGACGCGCGGCGCGAGGAGCTCGACGACATCGACCTGGAGGAGAGTGGCGTGGGGAGAGCACGAGACAGCGGCAGCGGTGGCGCGAGCACCGCCGGCGGAGGAGTAGGAGGAGGAAGCGGAGGCGGCTGCCGTCGCGCGCCCTGGGCCACGAGCCGCGCGCTCATCCCGACTCTTCGGCCCCCGCACCAGCCGCCGCCTTCCTCGCGCTCGCGCTCGCGCCTGGGCGCGTGCCGGAGCAGAGCGGCGCAGCTGCGCGAGAAGCGCTTCACGTTCGTGCTCGCGGTGGTGATGGGCGGCTTCGTGCTCTGCTGGTTCCCCTTCTTCTTCACTTACAGCCTGCGCGCGGTGTGCGGAGAAAGCTGCGCCGCGCCGGAGGGACTCTTCAAACTCTTCTTCTGGATCGGATACTGCAACAGCTCCGTGAACCCCATCATCTACACAATCTTCAACAGGGACTTCAGAAAGGCTTTCAAGAAAATCCTGGGGCTCAGTCAACCAGCAAGGACTTGATGATCAGCCCGGGAGAGAGCTGGACACATAGGACAGTAGGGCTGAAAAAAAACATACAGTGATGAAGGACCATAAACAAGACTGAGGAAACATACAGAGCGCTGAATTCACTCTTTCATTACTGGATTAATAAAATACAGCACTTCATTTACTTCATTGCACACCATCAGTCAAAAGTTTGGACATGCCTTACTGGATATGCTTTTTAATCATGACAGTTATTATTATTATTATTATTATTATTATTATTATTATTATTATTATTATTATTATTAAAAGCAGATGGAATTGTGAAATTATGAAGTTTCTAAGATTAAGACAAAGACAAATACAGCTAGCTAAAGTTGATTCCTATGATTCTGTTATGTAACACACGCATATACACACACAGATATACACACTCATACACATGCAAAAGTCTAGTGTGCCATATTTGCTCAGATAAACCATTAATATTAAAAGTAAAACCAATTATATTAATATACCTTGGTTAACCAAACCTTCATTAAATTAAGTCAGGTGAGCTGCTGAGGGGACTGAGCAAACCCTGACTGAACACACACACACACACACACACACACACATATATATACATATCCTAGATAATACATTAATAATGAACAGCAGAACATTTAAGAATCACAGAAAAATTATAACTAAGAAAAGCCATATCCAGAAACATTCCAGATTCTGCAGATTCTCCAGATTCTCCAGATTTCCAGGCCGCTACTGAAATGTTACAATGTAAGTAAACTTGTGACACTGACGCGTTTGTACACAAAGGTCATATATACTATATTTTCCTTGTCTCATCTTTTCCATTAAAGCTCCTTCAGGAGCTCCGACTCATCAGATATAGTGACTGCTCGAGTGCATGACGTGAGTGTGTAAACCAGTCATCAAGAAATAAAAAGGGGGAATATTTATAATGGACTCTGAGATCAAAGGTATTTGTTTTCTCGATAGATTTGATGTCTTCACTGTTCCTTTAAAACATGTAGAAATGGTAAAAGAAAGGAAACCTTCTGTGAGTAGGTGTGTCCAAACTTTTGACTGGCAGTGTACATCTTTTTCATCTGAATAAACTACATGACATCAGTGCAGTGGTTGCCAGTAGTAAGTAAACTCCAAAGCTAAGGTCAAGGTTTGTTTGTGCCGAGCTGGATCCAAACACAGTTTGTACTGCTGAGTTAACACGCACTGTAGCTAATGAACACCATACATTCGCTTCGTGTCCAGTTAGAGTTCCAACAAAGACTACATTCAGCAATTAACTATGTGATCTACAGTGTTAATTCAGCACTCTATGTTAATTCAACACTTGTCATGTTCAAGGACCCTATGAGGGCTGAATTCAACTTTAGATTGGCAGCTACAGACCTGGACCTAAACGTACACAATTAACACCCACACTGTTGGATTAACACCTACAGCTTTGAATGAGGCTCATTACGTTAATTCACATCCATCTGAAATTAAATGGACGTTGTGAGAAATCATTCAACACAACGCGTAGATGGTAATTACCCTGTAGATGGTAATTGCTTTCTGAATAGTCTGAGTGACATTTCACTGGTACAGTCGACGTGTGCACGAAAGGTTTACAATATAAAACCAAAAAGCTCAATGGAACAAAAGGAAATATTAATGACCATCAACTCATTGTGGTCACCTCTGAACCTTTAAAGAAGCAATCTTTAAGGTGACGCAACCCATCAAATTCATACTCCAGATAACATATCACCAGAAAGCTATGGTGTCCACTCCTATCATAAGAAACAAGGAAATGCACAGCCCCTCCTTCTCAGTGTTAGCATTAACAGCTGGTAACTTACTTGTCTAGAAGAAACGTTGTGAGTTCAGAGCACCTCCAAGAGCATCTCCAGTGAGGAAAGCAGCGCCAATGCTAACTCCTGCTCTTCTTCTATTTAAATCACTTCTTTTGTTTGCTGTTGAACATGGTTTCTTGCCCAGAGTAGCTGGTAGTGGTTACTTGCTAAAAGCTTCAGCCACTGTTGTGTTTACCTGTCCTTAAATGATCTAACCCGGAGCAGAACCTTCATCATGACTGATTAGAGGTTAGAATGCGCCACCAGGGCAGCAGAGCTACTTCTTTAACCTCTCATGTTGGACTGATTCCGCTGCATGCCACAATGACTCACTATCACCTCTAGAGGTACAAAGCAGTATTACGACACAGGAGGGCTGGAGCCAACAGGTTAGCACGCTAACTTCAGTAGATATGACTGCAACACGATACATAGACGTCTTTGACATACTGTCAAAACTGTAATTTCCTCACATTCTGTTATTCTGGTAAAGGTTTTACACTAAAAGTCTTACAAATCTGCGCTTTAAAAGCAAAAAAATAATATAAAGCTATTTTACAAACAGTGTTGAATTAACAGCTACAGTGGTGAAATAACCCTAACACAGTGCTACAGTGTATAAAGCAAGTGCTCATTCCACACTCTGGATCTGGCTGTGATCTTTGTCATTGTGTTAATGTGGAAACCGGCTTCTTTCTCATTAACAGTTTACATACTATCAGTCAGTTGCAACCTTTCTAAGTTCAGTTTCTGATGCTCTAAAGATGTAAATCTCAAAACATGTAAATGCATTTACTGTTTAAACAGATGGACTCACATTGCAGCTGTAATGGTTCATTCAGAGCCGTTAACATTCATCTTGAAAACAGCTGTATTCCGAAATTGTGTTGTGGCACCCTACAATATATTTTTTACCAGTACCTGGGGTTTAAAACTGTGGTGGATTTGTGCAAACTAGTGGTGCTTTACAATAAGGCTACCCTTATACGGGTTTATGAATTAGGTCCGAAATACCTTAACAATCATTTTGCACATAAATAAATAGGCAACAGTGCCATATATGATGAATATGAATATGGAATAAAGCTGGCAAGTGTAATGCTGACTGATGAAACAGGCAAAGTAAGATTCAGTAACCAGCAAAGTCTGAGGTTTAACAGTATAGATGAATATGGGCTCACTTTTGATAAGCCACAGGTCACGGCTGCTCTTGTATGGATGTGTTTATAACTGTTAATTAAAGCATTCGTAAACCATAAGGGTAATCTTATAGTAAATTGGTACCTGGAATCTAAACGATGATAGACAAACAAGTTGGTTTTCTGGAATAGGGATTAAGCCTACAGCTGGATTACACCTGGATTCTCAGTTTGAGTAGATAACGTAGAATCCCTGTCTGAGGATTCAACCAATGGGGAACTACATGGTCAAGCCCACTGCTGTCCATGGTTCTGAAGGATGCACAAACCTCCCCTTAATGATGTCTACCTATCCAACCTGAGCTGGCCAATCAGAAGCCAGACCCATTGAGACTTGTTTGTGTCCAGTTTAGTTTTTAACCAGACAAGACATATCAAATTCGGTTTGATCATTTTTGGTCAAGATGAATCAACTTCATCATTTACTGAGCGGTCAAGTCAGGTCAGGTAGCTTAACTTTGGCTCTCCATGACTGGGGGAGACTGACACCCCTGCTGTAGTGTGGTTTATAAATAATTGGACAGTTACTTGTATGGTTTCACCTCTATAGCTAAGCAGATTGGATTTAAATAAAAAGACTACACCTGCAGAACCTCAGCTTTAATTTGAGGAGATTTACATCTATATCGATTGGAACCATATAGACCATATAGCTATGCTCAGTCCTGATCTTGGAGACCTACCACCATGGCAAGTTCAGCTCCAACATACCTGACTCTCATTAGGAGATGGACTTCCTTACATGGTCTGCTGTGTCAGATAAGGGCTGGAGCTAATCTCTGCAGAGTGGTCAATCTCCAGGATTAGGCACCCCTGATATGCAGTATACATTCACTCATCATCAAAAGAACAGGTGCACCCAGAAGGAAGTGTGGGATTGCAGTGCTATTGGGAAGGAAGATAAAGGTTACCAGGAACATCAATGATGATACATTTAGACTGATATGGACAATATTTAGTGAGCTACACATATAGAAGTAGTGTCTCTCAGTATGGTGTCGGGCCACCATGTTTGCTAACGTGACATGCCAGATGTCTCAGCATGGAGTTGTAGAGGTTCCTAATGGTGTCCTGTGATAATCCATCCCATGCAGCTTGAATATTCTCACACAGTTCCTGCAGATTTTGAGGTAGGGGTGGAGGTGGAGTGACACCAGGTCTTCTGATGTGTGACAACAAACTGTTAATCTTGGCGCTGACGACGGTGCCTCTACACAGATTCGTTGGTCGTCTCCATCAAGACAAAAGCGGGGCTCGTTACTGAAGATGACCCGCTGCCATTCTGAGTCACTCCATGACAGTCTAGCATGACATCATTGCAGTCTTTGGCCATGTTTACGTGGTGTTAAGGGCAGTCGTTGTAACGGTCTTGTACCTGTTGTTCTGCATTGTGCAGCCATCTGTCAATGGTGCTGGCACTAACAGGATGACTCATTAAGGGCATCACTGCTCGCTGAATATATATAGAAATTTAAGATGCAACAATTTGTCAACAGTCAACATTTTACAAATGTGAAGTTTAGTACTTTGCTTAAAATCCCCATCCCCATCACCACCTGAAGTCTGCTACCTGACTTCACCAGGCATCCCCTGGAGACGCTCTGTCGAGCCTGTAATGCAGTCTTTTTTTCAGTTTCGAAGGGTTTCTGCCTGGAGTCTTGCCTCCAGTAAGTGAAATGGATGCTCAGGGATTTCAGACTGGGCAACTGACTGACTAGTCAGGAACAGGCCACGTTTGGTGTTGAAACACTTCAGAGCTGCTTGAGTGTATTGTTTCAGGTCCTGTTTTAAGATGACGTACTAGTGAATTCTGAAGCATTTTGTTGGATTTGAGCTTTTGATCCTCCTGCTGATGTCAGTAGTCATATACTTAATAACATAGATAATAACACCTTGCTCCAACACATTGCTCCATGACTCTGTTGTATGCTTGCCATACTGTTATGTAATTTAGAAGCCTACTTGGCAGATTACAGCTTGTGTTAATCACCCTGATAAAATGCTGGCGTATTCATGGCTTTATGTTAGCCTGTTCTTGATCTCAAACAGCTGACAAGGGTTTTTATTTTTTTATATGCCAACAATGTACTTTATTAATTTATTTAGATTTTTTATTTCCTAACTTCAATATGAAAGATCACTTTTTTACTTTTCCTGAAGTCACTACGCTTGTTTTTTCCCACACATCCCATGCTGAGGTGTGGCTTCAGAACACTCTACAAGTGTGTGTATAATTCATACACATCAACTTTAGGAAAACAGGAATATGATCTGTAGGAGGTTACAATTTATTCTTCATAAATGAGCAGTTTTGATATTATTGTTTTTTTTTATAAAAATTAATCTTTAATTGTTGGCATATGGCAACAGCATGTGGCAGTGGAACTGCAATCTGCAACACATATGTAACTGAATGCAGTTAATACAGTAAATAAATGCTGTTCTATTGCACCCAGAGAGAAGCAACTGACAGGAATGAAACTTGGTGGGTAGGTTTGACATCATGAGACATGCGAATGATTCAAGTTTCACGCTCGGCCGCGCATGTCATGTAAGCAAGGACGGACCTTATCGCTGTACCTGACTGACCCAACAGCCACAATTACTGACATTCAGTGAGCAGTGATGCCCTCTATGAGCCATCTTGTTAGTGCCACCACCATTGGCAGACGGCTGTACGACCCAGGACTACATGCACGCTGACCGTTACAATGACTGCCCTTAACACCACATCAACGCTGCCAAAGACTGCAATGGTGTCATGCCAGACTGCCATGAAGTGACTCAAAATGGCAGCAGGTCATCTTCAGTGCCGAGTCCCGCTTTGGTCTTGGTGGAGACGGCGAACGCCAAGATGAACTATTTTAGTGTATTTTCTTAAGTACATTTCATAAGTAATGCAGTATGAGTTAAGAAGAAGGTACAAAATGCAGAGCGTCCACGGGGTTCTGAGACTCCGCAATCAACCTCTTGGTTCCCCTGAATGCTTCAAACTCAATTAAGATTTTGTGAAATGGATGCTCAGGGGTTTCAGACTGAGCGACTGACTGACTAGTCGAGAACATGCCACATTTGCTCTTGAAACTGTTCGGAGCTGCTTGAGTGTTTTGTTTCAGGTCATGCTTAGATCTCAGTTAATATGTGGAGGACTCACTACCAAACTAGAAAAGAGCATTTCCAATGCTCTTAAACCAAACATTCTGCTGCTACTGAAGCTACCAATGCATATGCTAGTGTTAAGATCACCAGTACCTCCCTCCTTATTAACAAAGTACCAAGTAGGTGAATTTAACACTCCTATTATTTTGGACTTGATTCATTTTGATTCATATTTGATTCATCTGCTCTTATTTTTCAATTTAATCATGACTTGAGTTTGAGTTTGAAAACTCAGGTGCACAGGCAGCACTAGAGAGAGAATTTTGAGTCCTTCCAGGTAGACCAGAGGCAAACCTTAAACGTCTTCTAACTTTCCAATGACGTAAGCAACGCAAACAAACACAACCAGTCTCGACTTTTCAGCTCCAAATGCAAATACTTGCCTACACGTATCTGTAGCCTCCAGTCTCTTAAAGTCCACTGGGTAAAAAGGGAGATAAACAGACAACAAGAAACCCAGGAGCAGGTGTAGCAGAGCTGCTGATGACCTAGACATTCCTCCTGACTGCTTCATCCTGGTTCCAACAAATACTAGGCTACATACTGAGAGGGCATGGCAGAATCTCTAAATCAAATATTAAATCAAATATTTCTCATTTTATTGTAAGAATATTATATAATTACATACATAATCTAGTGTTATTATTTATTTTATACACATGTATATATAAAATATACTTCCTTTAGGCACAAATGCACTTAGCAAAATGTAAGAGCAACTTGGAATGTCTAGTAAATGTTGAATAATCCAACAACGTTCTTACCTCAATATAATAATGAGAAATGTTTGTGGGTGAAGCTTGATTATAAAAGACAGACCTTCAGTTCAGACCATAAATGTCACAACTTGGCCAAAAATAAGGATAAAACACCTCCGTGATGATGTTAAGTTCTGTTAGCATCCCTATGGAAGTCTAGTAGTGTATTCGTTTTAAGCTTATGTTGATTTACATTACATTTTCTTGATCATTCAATATTAAACACAAACATTTGAAGCCTGTAAAAAACATTCAGTGTTTCATTTAAAGCTTATTAAACCTTTTAGCAGCTCAGTAAAAAGCTTTGGCCTTGACCTACACTGTTTTCCATTTCTAACAAGTGGCTGAAACACACTGGTTAGACTATCACTCCTAACTTAGGTCTAGGTCCAAGCCTCTGCTGCATTGGTTAAGGCTCTCATCTTTTCAACATGTCGCAGTGCTGTGTCCCTTGTTGTTTGAATGGATCAGAGTCTAAAAAACTACTTAATCATTCTACCACTTTTTTGTGATGGTAAATAGAAGAAGAAAGGGTTAAGGTAAGTTACAATTCCTAAACGAATGTAGAAAAACAAATTTTGGTACCAGTTAACTCTAATGTTAGCTAGCTAGTTAACCTAGCTAAACTTAGCATCCACTGGCAAAAGCCAAACTAACCATTTGTGGATATCCTTGACGTGTTTTGACATGGCATGATGAAGGTTGCTAGCTAGCTAACTAATGCAATAATAGCTAACTTAAGCTAGCTATCTTTGCTCAGCTGGGCAGCATAAAGGGTTAAGGACTTTTCACCCAGAGAAAGGGCTAACAACTGAAGCATAAAGATGTTCATAGCAAGAAACACCCTATAAAACCCATAGCATTTATTAAGGGTGTTAGCAAAGAGTTTTTGCCTGTTGGTCATAACATTAGCTAGGTTAGCGAGCTAACATTGGAGCCAATTGGTGCCAAGCTTTGTTATTCAGACTGCATTTATAAAGACAAGATCCTCAGCCAACACACTGCAGATTTGGACCTACTCGTCTTCACCAGCAGATTGGAGATGAAATAATTCAGACAATTTTTAATACTCGATGGTGCCTCACTAAAGAACGAAGTGATCACAAGAAAAGGTTCACAAGTTCTGCCATTGTTTGATTTAGATTTTTCCATCAAATCATAAAATATGAAATTTGAAAGTGACAGTTTGATTCCTCTGTTACTTCCAGATTACATAAGTGGTTAATTGTAATGTAGGCACTTGCAGATATCCAAAAAGGTTTGAGGTTTCATCAAAAAGGGACAATCCAGAAGAGTAGTCAGGTCAAGGGCCAAGTCAAAACCATGAGGACAAATATCAGATACACGGAGAAGGCAACAAAGTACAAATCAACCATCAAAAGACGGGGTCGAAAAACAGAAGCAGGTCAAACACAGCAAAACAGTATAGCTACATATAATCCACATGACCCAGAAATGCAAACTTGCCCAGCCCAGTTACCTGCTCCCTTGGGAGTTCAGTTGTAAAAGACGAGTGCATTTGTTACCATATAGATTTGTTTGCACTCAGTGGCTACTTGCCCAAGAATTGCATTATGCCATGATACACAAGCCAGTAACATAATTGTTGTTATTGTTATCTGTTAATTTGAGTCAAAATGTAACCATTAAGTCACGGCATATAGTACTCACAGCAGGATTGGCTTTTAAATATCTGTACTATTTTCGCTGAGTGGGGTATAAAACCAGAGTGGAATCCTCAGGGCCTTCTAGGAATTCAAAGAAGGTCTAATGATTTCTGGGAGTCCAAAAAAATACATATCAGTAACGTTTACTTCATCAGTTTTGTTATATAGAATTAAGCTTGTATTTACACCGATAAGCTCTAACATTGAAACCACCTCAATGTATCTACATTCTTTATCCAATTATCAGCTCCACTTACCACATACTTGTAGATCTACAGTTACAGACTGTTTCACTACATACTTTGTTAACCCTACCATCACTGTGGTGGTGATGTGTCAGTGTGGTGTGTTGTGCTGGTATGAGTGGATCAGAGACAGCATTGCTGCTGGACACCTCAGTGTCACTGCTGAGCTGACAATAGTTCACCAACCAAAACTATCCAGCCAACAGCGTCCTATGGGCAGCGTCCTGTGTCCACTGATGAAGGACTAGAGGATGACCAACACAAACTGTGCAGCAGCAGATGAGCTATCGTCTCTGGCATCTACAAGGTGGACCAGCAAGTTAAGAGTGTCTAATAGAGTGGACAGTGAGTGGACACAGTGTTTAAACACTCCAGCAGCACTGCTGTGTCTGATCCACTCACACACAACACTACTCTTGTTTCATTCTTAAGTTTGGATAGAAACATTCTTGAAACGCAGAGCTGAAAACTGGGCAATTGTTTTTCTCTGTAGTATTAAGGCAGACATGGCAAGTTGTCCTATTGCTCAGGATGCTAAGTTCTAATGCCATGCCTTAGATCATCCACCAGCATAATTACGAAGTGACAGAGCAATCACGTCCTACATACGTCACTGACTGTGAACACGAGTGACAGTCTAATCAATGGGTCATTAGAAATGGAGACCAGTGACAGCTCTATATCAGGCCTCTCTACTGAGGTGCACTGTGAGACTGAGATTTCATTTAGGAACTTCAAATGTCTGTGTGTAATCTGGAATGGCCAAAATACAGTACGATCTTGAGCACTGGCAATAGCTTAGTGCTAACAAACTACCAGAATTCTGCTAGTAGTAGGGGTTCGCAATTGTAAAATGCCCCTAGCATTCGTCCTCCACAGTGATGGAGCTCCATCCAGCTTTTGTGATAAGTAGGATTAGCGTTTGTGGCTGAATGCAATCAAATCCTAACAGCAATGTTCCAACACCTTTGCAGAAGAGCAGAAGCTGTTATTATGGCAAAGGGCGACAAATGCCCTATTAATGCCTTTAATCCTAAAAGAAACATTGATGAACTGGTGTCCACAACGTTTTGGACTTTACTTTGAACGCAAGATATTGTTTGAAAACAACCATTGCACAGCAAACCATAAAAAGCTGAAGAAAGAGATGGACATGGACATGGATTGAGAAATTACCCAGGATCTGGACTGGGATGTAATTAGGTAAGAAAGGTCCAAATGCTCTGAACTAGAAAGAACGTTCCCCATGATCTACACTGGACTGCTGTAGGAAGATCCCTAGGATCTGCACAGGGTTGTAGTTAGACTGAAAATAACCCTTAGGGTCTGGACAGGGATAAGGTAGAAGTGGTGAGATCCTCAGGATCTGGAAGGACTCACCAGGATCTGCACAGGGAAGAGGCTATAATGAATCCCCAGGATTTGGACAGGGATGTGGATGTTGTTGGAATTGCATGATTTGCCAGGGTCTGCACAGGTTGCAATGAGCTATCCTAGTCTGGCCATTATCATTAATAATTACACAGCCAGCTCAGCAGTGGTTGTCAGCATATATGATATTGACGACTCTGAGCCACTCTTGGCCCAGATCTAGGGTGCCAGTAGTTTCATGAAACTGGCGCATACAGCAGCAGCAGCAGTGCAGCAGTGTGTGCGTTACAGGTTTCAGGTTAATGATGAGGAATGACTAGATAGAGGAGCTGCATTTCCTCTGCAAAGCCAGAATATGCTTTCCAGAAGTGGTGGGAACAACACTGGGCATTTCAAAAAGCACCTCGTACCCAGTTTAAATGATGTCCTTGGTATTAAGCAGGTTAGAGGTGTAGTTTGAATGATACAGAGGCATGCGTTGTATAGGTAACCACTTGCGTATACATAAAGTCACTCAAACAATGCGCATAGTTACATACTAGGCCATTAATCCTGTTGTGTCCACAAATGTGAATCAAGAAACAAGCTAACATTGAAACTCAGTGCTGAACAGCCTTGGAAATCTGTTGCACCTTGTAAAGTTGGCTGACAAACAGTCTAGTAGGATGAAACTAAATTTGCTTAATTTTAATTCCAAATTAAGTAAAAAAAAATCACATCAAGGACAAATTTAGACACATTCAGGATTCATGGGCATTGCTACAGGGCATCCTGTGGTACTCTCTCCCATTAATACCCCCCTGATTCTTGATTTTTGAATGCTAAACTAAAGACCCACAGGGCTAACATTAGACCACAATCATAATACTGGATGAACCCAAAGGGGGTCCATTCTTTCCCACTGTGCATATACATGGTAGGATAGCACAGGTGTTTCTGCAGCATATACTCATTACTTATCACTCATATACTCACTGACAAAAAACTTAACGCATCAAGAAGGAGTTGCTGGAATTGAATAAAACTGTATATATGCGAATGTAATGATGATTATATGTACCCTTGCCGTGTGGGGGTGAGTATTATCCTGCTGAAAAATGCCCTGACATGAGGCGCAACACATGTGGCCGGAGAATGTCCTGCACATATAGCTGTTAGTGTCCCTTATTTCACTACTAGGGGTGACTGACCGTTGTATGCGATGGCTGCCCAAAACTTCACACCACCAGCTGGGGCAGTGTGTTGCTTCACAGCAAAGGCAGGATTGAAGTGCTCACCACGAGGCCTCCAACTCAAACCCAACTGTCACCAAATCCCTGGGTTTGTCCCTAAAGACAATACAGTTCCAGTCTGTAGCAGTCCAGGTTTCTTGCTTATGATACCACTGCAAAAGAAGGTGATGGTGGCTGGCTGTCAATAGCAGGGCATGAAATGAGTGCAATGACACCAAACTTCCTTCTGCTAACTGCCTGGAAATGGGCCAGGTAGAGACAGGAGTGTGTAATAATGGTGCCACCTGTGTCTGGATGGTGGACAAGGAAACTGTGGGTGCTGCTTGAGCTTGTCAGTAGATCAAACGATCCTCTCTACTGGTGGTCTATCTGGGCCTTCCGGAGCCTGTTCACTGTGTGTGTGCCCTTACGTAACCAGACCACACCTGTAATCATTTACATATCCGACTGAGACATAACTGCATGCAGGGTTTTGACATTTCTGACATTTCTATCTGGGTGTGTGTTTTTTTGTGTATTTTACTAAAACAGTTTAAATTAGAAAAGAATGGTTGTGCAGATTAAATGGTTCCTACTCCCAGCTAGGCTGTGGTTGCTATGGGAAGAATGAGGGATGAATAAGTGACACAGAGGAGTGCAGGTCAGTATGGCTGTGGATTACAGTTTGGGGATCTGCTCTAAGTACATGCAGTTTAGTGGGTGTCACGTAAAGGATAGGTTTAAAAGGGGGTGAAAATGAATAGGACTCTATGGGAGAAACGAGGGATGGAATAAAAAAGACAAACAGAGGAGTGTGGGTCAGACTAATATTAAATTCATGCTTGGGGGTTTTCACTGATATAGTGTATGCGAAACAGTGTCTGTCGATCGAGCAGAAGTACAGTAGATGATCGTGTACTTTTCCACTCTATTTATTCTTAATGGGGGAATATACCAAGGCAGACTGTTTAAAGTGTCCAGCAGCTGTGTAAGCCTCCTCCACTGCCAGCTTGAGTTGTTTGTTCATTAACACGGCAACATACACTCGGCTTACATTACATGGGTAATGGGATGTTGATATCGATGTGTATTCATGAGTACAAGTTAAAGTAAATGAGCTTGGAATTGGCCTGGTTCCTTATACTGATATCATTTCCAATGCATCCCTAGTGTGGACAGGCCTTGACTTAGGATACAGACTTTAGTTCACCACATCTATAGTCTAAAATCTTCCTGCTTGCTTCTATAACCTCTTCATCCTACAGTTTCATGGAGGTACTGAATAGGTCAGTCTGATGGTCTGGATGTAGAAATGAAAAGTCATTACTCTCTCCAGTAGATTCTAGCTCATCACGTCTCAGTTATTTGATGTGCTTGAAGAAAACAGCTGACTTGAATATGAAATATTTTGCCTCCAACCCAAAATGAAGACTCCGTCTAGTTCAGTGATGCACATCAAAGCTGCTTTTTCAAACCAATCATCAAATCTTATGAAGTTTCCTGCTGCAGAGCGAGATTTTAAACTCCTTAAACTCTAAGGGTTCTCATAAGTCACTCTCATAACCACATCACTTTCATATTATCATGTCATAGTACTTTATGTTGGTTAATGATTTAAAAGGCTTTTAATAACTGAATGATATGCCTTCGGTTCAATTAGTTTATATTAACACTCAGTCTTTGTCATCGAATTAGGTCTGCTTTACTAGACGGAGAATCAGCAATAAAAGGGCACCATCTAGGACAAGATATGATCTGGGGAACCACCCTACGGTGTACCCATGAGTTTAAGGAGCAATAAGGCAGGTTTGCAGAGGGAAGCACTTTCTCAGAATGAGACTGGGTGAACCGAGCTACTGCTAAGCTTTCATCAAACATTCCAGAGCCGCTCTCGGCAGAAAACCCAAGGGGAAAAAAATGCCATTAAACACATTCATCACAGATGTGAAGGATAGAAGAAACCAAGACACCCAAGAATCAAAAACCTGCATTTGCTGAAGAAATGATACTGAATATTCACACATATTCAGCAATAACAGACCTATGAGCTTGGCATTAAGCCTATTTGCGTGGGAATTTGCCTCTTGATCCTCTTCTTATGAGAATATAATGCTTGGATTTGCAGATATACATTCTATGAGAATATGGCAGCTTTGGTGCAGCAGAGTTCCCGGTGGTTCCTTCTGTTGCCAAGAGCTTCTTTATAAGGTGGCCAGATTTGTTGGTATGATGTGACATTATTGATGTCAAATTTGCAAAACTCTAATGCTGCTACCAACTTGGGCATCTCTACTGTCAGGGGCATATCTCACAGAAAGGCCAAAAAAGATCTTTAGCCAAAGCCTTGGATTTCCAATATAGACACATTACAGAGGAGGCCAGGTACACCCAGGAGAAAACAAGTAGACTGAATGAACTTAATTTAAGTATACTTAGTGTACTTCCTTGCACTTGAGATAATGTACAGAAAGTGTGCTATTTTCTATATACTATGTACTTAGTATATCTTATTAGTGCTATTAAAACTATACTTAAATAGAACTAATTGTACTCAACTGTACTATTTTCAGACACCAATAAGATTCACTTACATGTCCTTAAGTACACATTAAGTACACATTTTCTAGTACATTAAAATCTACTTATTTTAATTCATTATTTATTTTTTATTGCAAGTGAGTATACTTATATTAAGTACAGTGAAGTGCTACTGAGGTAAAATGTACTTGCAATTATTACATATGTAATATATAGTGTATTAATATATATATATATATATATATATATATATATATATATATATATATATATATATATATATATATAAATACACTATATATTACATGTGTAATAATTGCAAGTACATTTTACCTCAGTAGCACTTCACTGTACTTAATATAAGTATACTCACTTGCAATAAAAAATAAATAATGAATTAAAATAAGTAGATTTTAATGTACTAGAAAATGTGTACTTAATGTGTACTTAAGGACATGTAAGTGAATCTTATTGGTGTCTGAAAATAGTACAGTTGAGTACAATTAGTTCTATTTAAGTAT